>CM062650.1:42541083-42773583 GCA_031772095.1 Zeugodacus tau
TGAGCCTCATCGCTGAACAAAATTTGTCGATAAAAAAATTTCGAACCGAACACTGATTTTGGTAATAAAATTCAATGATTTGCAAGTGTTGCTCGTTAGTAAGTCTATTCATGATGAAATGTCAAAGCATACTGAGCATCTTTCTCTTTGACACCATGTCTGAAATCCCACGTGATCTGTCAAATACTAATGCATGAAAATCCTAACCTCAAAAAAATCACCCGTTATAAAGTGATTATTTTTAGCAATTACTTCAATGAAATTTAATATTTTACTTATCATAATTTTTTTTATTTTCTATTTATTTTGCAGTTAATTAATGAGATAAGCGCACATTAGCAACCAAGTTAATATACTTAATATTTATATATACCTACCTATGTACGTACACAATAATTGCCAAAGTCCAAAGAGAAAATGCCAACAATAAGAAAACTGCTACGAGAATATCCACGCTGACGTACGTTGACGCGTATGTATGCATTTACATACATATAAATACAACTAAAATATGTTAATACAAAGACTATGCCACCTAGTGCCACCAACAACTACAACCATTACCTAAGTAATCCCACCAAGAACAAAAGTGCCCAATAAAAATCCCAACAACGCAAAAAATTTCCAATCGCCAAACGATTTGCTGCGTCAATAACAAATAAGCGAGACACAGAGCGGAATATTAAGTTTCAAAAGAACAACAACAACAACGCGCCGAACAAAAGTCACAACGACACGACGATAATAATATGCGCGGATAAAAGGCGAAAGAAGGAAGCAAAACAAGTAGTGAGAAAACAAAAACAAAGAATATAACCCACCGATAAAGAAATCACAAGAAAAGCAACCAAACAGTGCCAAGCAAAATAAAACAAAAAAAAATATAACAAAAAACAACAATTGAAAATATCAAAAGTTCAACAACAGCAGCAATAACAACAGCAACAAAGCAGTTATCAGCAACAGCAGTTGTAACAGCAACATATCCACCCCCCAAACAACCAACCAACCAAACAATACAACAATACAATACCAAAAACAATTAGTGATAAAAAATTTGTAAAAAAAAAATATAAAAATATATAGAAATATATATTCAACATTTAAAACCAAACAACAATAACAACACACACACAGTTCCAGCATTAAATATGAAACAAACACGTAAGGTTGCTCCCGATGGCGGTTGGGGTTGGGTGGCCTGCTTTGGCGTCAGCTTAGTTAATGTGAGTAGACACGCTTTTCACTTTCGATATTCAACTATTAACTATGACCACACACACATATATTTAGATATAACAGTGCACATACTATATAAGAATATATATATATACATATATTCATAGTGTAAACCCATATAGTATAGGCGTAGGCGTGATCAAATTCATTTATTTCGCATTTCAATCAATTATTTTATGAATATTTAATATTACTCATTAAAGGTATATAAACATACATATATGTATATCTAAATGAAAGTATATACAAAGGGCTAACTGTTGGTATACACATCTGATTCATATGTGAGATCTAACGTGCAGTGAAAGGATAAAAGGACAACGACTTGCAAACTGCGTCATTCGTCGAACGATAACTAAAAATAGCATTAATGTGGTTATGATTATTACATTAAATGGACATTTTAGTGCTTTTTATGTGTCAGTATTGATTATTGTAAAGTTCGCTTTCGCCTTTTATTGCTACTCTGGTAGCAAGCACTATAGAAATATTAGAAATATTGGCACAAATTTTGGTTTTATTGAACAGAAATTATAAACTCTCTAATTTTGACTGAAAATCTTTATTTTTTCATACCGAAATCTTTAATTGAGAATAATTTCGCAGTTACTTAACCTCACTTTACATATTTTTTTATTGGTTGAGTTGGAAACCAATTTAAAAGATAATCTTTATTATTAAAGCACATGCGATAAGCAATCGAGCTTTAATATTTAGCCTTCAAAAAGTTGAAATTTTGGTATAAAAAGTCAAAAAATGGACTGCCTTGCTCCCCTACTTAATTTCTGTGGTACTATATGAAATATAAATCTTTCGTCTAACAATGAAACACTTTTCTGAATGAAAATGTGGCTTTATCCATTGACATTATTTTCATCTATACTAATTTTATATTTTTGTATTTAAAATTCGATGCCTACACAAGTTTTCGTATCTAATTTTGTTCATCTTGACCTACTCATTTGCCTAAAACCTATTTCAAACAACCTATTTGAGCGAATTTGAGACCGATTAGGTGAAATGTCATGACATTTTAACATTCTAGTTAATATTAGTTCTCCAAATGATCTTTCAGTCTCTGATCATTAAAAAAATCTAAGCTTCTACATTTGCTAAGGCTTGGTGGTCAAATAATAAGATGATTTTACTCCAAGCCTCCATAATTTTGCACACAATTTACATAATCCTAACCACTAACCATTCTTTTGGGTGGCTATTTTTGATGTATTTGTATTGCAATCTATTTCTATATTAGTACCAAATTCGGCATAAGGTCCAAAGAATAACGAAAGCCATCATAAATAGTATATGAGGTAATTCCTGAACCGATTTCACTCATTTTCACCACTAAGGTACACAATATACAAGACTATACGTTCGTTCAATTTTGCTAAGATATTTTATATATGTATTAACCGATATATGCGGAATAGAGTCCACCGTATTTTTGAAAAACCTATAATTAGCTATATGAGAGCGAGGTGAAGTTATGACCCGATTTGAACCATTTTTTGTACAGAGACACACTATTAGAAGAGATTTAAAAAGATTTCCTCTGAATTAAATTAAGATATCTAAGAGATTTACCGATATTTTCGGTGAAAAATTACCCTCAGGCACTGAGATCTTCATATTCGATATCCGGGTCATTGGAAAGTTATAGTCCGATTTCGACAATTTTTTCACAAGTGATGCCAAAGAGAACGAATCATTCATGGTACCAAGGAACATGTGTACTAATTAAGATATCTTAATTTTTACTCAAGTCATCTGAAGTATCTAATAGATTAGTAATTGGACACAAATTTCTATACACATAAATATTTTCTGGAGACACTGATTGGACGAAAAGATAGAATAAATATAGAAGAAGAAGAAGATAGATAAAATATTTTCAACAGAAAATGCAGAATTATTAAGGAGTTAGTGGGTTTCAAAATTTAAAAATTTCAAAATTTGAAAAAAAAAATGTTTGGTCTTATTAAATAGTGCAATATGTTTAAATTTGTATCCAAAAATATTTAGAAGTTCCGCCCATCCCTTTAGAAGTTCCGCCCATCAGGTCACATCAGTATGAAAATAAAACTTCAAACGCTTTTATCTCAAAACTCATTTTTTCAAGTCGGTGAACACGATTTATCGAAAAATTATGAAGCGATTTTCTAGTTAATGAACGATTTTTTGTATCTTTAATACAACTATTTTTTTTAATTAGAGAAAGTCAATTTTTTGGTTAAAATTCTGTCAAAATTTCAAATTTCAATATTTTCTTTTTTCTTTCGTGCATTAACTAGATATATCCATCGAAATATTTTTGGTTTATTGATTTTTGAATGAATCAAAAATGAGTTATGATGTCCACTGCAAAACCTTTTTTTGGACATGTTATAGGAGATGAGTGGGCAAAGGTTGAGTTTTGGGAATTTATAAATGAAAATTTCACAAAATACTGTTTAAACATGTGTCTTTGATACGTCGAATTGTTGAAATGAAATATATGATTGGATATATTACAAAAAATTCTAACACCCTTGTTTTTTTACCTCTGAAACCCACTTAACATAATATACTAGAATAATCGACCATTCTGAAGAATATTTGTAATTTTTTCCTATGCTCCATAGTTAAACGGGTCTTGTTGCTTGCAATTTTTACTTTTAGATAAAGAAATAAGTATCCATGTATATTCAGCTCTACTTATTTGATTCATTTATTCACAAACAATATTCGCCCAAAAATATTTGAACACATTTACATATAAAGAAGAACTCAGCTCTAAAAGCCATTTTTCTTTGGTAGCAACTTAAAAATCATAAAATCCTCCAAATGTCTGTTTAAAATCACTTTTGAAACGCATTACGATTACATCTTTCTATATCTCGAATAACAACTTTTTTAGTAGAACATCCTCCCTTTGTTACCTGCCAAACAATACCCGAATCACGGCAGGTGTGTCTACCGCAACAAACAAACATTCAGTTCTTCGTTGCATTTTTGCTGTTGTTGTGTAGTTTGTTTAGTTGTTTGCTGCTCAAGCATAACCAGAAGAGACACAAAACTCAGTTTATTATTACGTTTAATGGCTTTTGTTTTGCTTTTTACTATCACATCGGTTTGTTTACTTTCTGTCGCTGATGTGCATCCAACCAACCGTCCACACAATGAGACAGTCAGCCGAACAGCTGAGACCATCCTGCACCTCTGATTTTTTATGGTTAAGCAAATGCATGTATAACTTCAGGTGTGTGCGTGTGTGCGTGTGTGTGTGTGTGCGCGTCATACAAGTTTGCATTGTATTTTTCCAATGGCAATAAAACGACAAACGAATAAACGAGCAAACAAACAACAAACGTGTGCCATGCACTCAACACGTGATTACTGAAAAACTCTCAACTGATCGCGTACTTATTGTGGCACAGTGTTTTGTGTTGATTATTTTACAAGGTAGAAATGTGCGTTAGGAGTTGGTAAACTTATACCCAACATTTGTATGTTTTTGTATGGGTGTGTGTGTGTGTTTTATTTCTTTGTTAGTTGTTAAGCAGTTTTATATATTTAATTTGTTGTTGTTGTACTTATGGTAATATTGACGCTTTACAGCCTCACCCTTTTGTGTAAATTACTTTATTTAGATGCCTTCTTTTGTTCAAAATTACAAAGTATATTTTTGTAAAGCAACTGTACAGATTTTTTTCTTTGAGTTCAGATATTCATATATCCATTAATTGAAACATTTTTCTTAATAAAATTATTTTTTAATTAAAAAAAAATACACAGTTAATAATTATAAAAATTCCATGAAC
Source organism: Zeugodacus tau (assembly GCA_031772095.1). Taxonomy (NCBI): domain Eukaryota; kingdom Metazoa; phylum Arthropoda; class Insecta; order Diptera; family Tephritidae; genus Zeugodacus; species Zeugodacus tau. Next base: position 42,546,126 of record CM062650.1, read on the forward strand.
ATTTTTTTATAATCATTAATGTCACATTTTTTTTAAATACTGTTAATTGCGCTAATTTTTATCTTTATAACTCATCAAATGATTTATTGCACCAATAATGATAGTAAAATTGTATTTGACTTTTATTGTTGAAACCGTAATTGATAAAAAAAGTGAAGGATTTTTAATTGGTTGTTATATTATGTATACTTTTTTTGAAACAGTCTAATCGATTTCCGATTGTCAAGAGTATATTTGCATACAGGGTGCGCTGTTGGGTCATTTACTAATCGATCAAAATAATCAAAATACATATATTAAAAAAGGCCCGTTTTCAATATTTAAAACGGACTAAATTTCTGAAATTAAAAAAAAAAATTAAAACTCCTCCTTTCAATATTTTTTTCTGTCTATTAAATTAAAAATAAAAAATTAAAACTCCTCCATTGTGACGTCATTTCCGATGACACCTCGGAAAAAAGGTGCGTCCGCGTTGTCAGCATAACAAGATCATCCAAAATGAAAAAAACAAAAACAAAAATAAGTAAGACCATAATCTCATGCTTGAACGAAGAGAAGCCAAAAAAAAAGTAATATGTAATTGCAATTTTGGCAGACATTTTTCCAAAAAATAAAAATTTCGATCAATTATGCTTGAAATTTATTTTTTTTTAAATAGTTGTAATTGAAAAAAGAAAAAATCCCTCATTCAAGCACGAGTAAATTGTATCTCGAACACATGTGCAAAATTTCATCGAGATCGGTTGAGTATATTTCGAGAACATTTGACAACCGACTTTGAAAACACGGTTCCAAGAAAAACCCGTTTAAAATTTTGCGTAACGCACAACTTCCAAAGGCTCCGAAACTGTTATTCGGATCGACTTAAAAATTGTGGATAATATTGTGTGCTGTAGAAATTAATAAGCCAAAAAACAAAAAAAAAATGATTTTTTGAATCCAAGAAACCCATGTAACCCCTTAAAAACCAAATTCAATATAATTCTATCTAAGAATTGCTTCACAGTGTGTTCACACCAAAATTTTAGGTCTAATGTCAAAAAACAGAAAACTCTCATTTTTTTTTTTGGATGACTCGTATATCTTAAAGCGTATGCCTTTTCTTCTATAATTCTATAATCAGAAATGCCACAGTAATGGGTCTAAAGATCCGATAAATTGCTCAGATGTACTTGAGCATCAAAATAGTACGACAAACAGTCGTTAAGAAAGGTAAAACCCTTCAATAAAACCAAACAATGCTCCGACCTTCGATTACACTGTAGAGCACTCAGTTGGGTACTAGACAAAACCAATTTTTTCCGAGAGATTGAGTTACATGTATAAAAAGTGTATTCTTCGATTTTCGTATTTAGCCTTCACACGCGAAAAAATTGGATTCGAAGTTCGAAAAAATGATTTTGTTTAATTATTATTAATTATAGGACATAGCAACTAAAAAAATCCAAGATAAGGATATAATTGAAATTTTCTTCTTAATTGAAATTTTTCGTCAAGCTTATATGACCTAATATTATTATTTTGTTAAAAAGTCCTTTTTTCGAACTTCGAATCCTAAAATTTAGATTGTATGCTAACTTCGAAAATTACTAAATCTTATGATTTCCAATTGCAATAGTGATTTATTATTTAAAATTAACCAAACACATCAACTGATAACTTCACTGAGTATTGTTTAAGAACGACGAAGAACGAAACAAGGAAATGATTTTCAGCCACAATAAACGATTCCTTACTTGAATTGTGACTCTATCAAATTAGAGTTAATATAATCTGGTATAAAAGCTCTGCAAATAATTTCCTTCAAAAATATGAATCTAAGCCTATTTATTGCGCAATTTTCAATATTGACCCTCAGTTAATTTCTATTTTAAAATATCAGTTAAATAATCACAACGCAATATCTTCATTTCGAGAGCTTATCAATGCCGGAGCAATGTGCTAAGAAATCCACTAGGGACGAGAAATCGTCAATATTTGTTTAGTCAAGCAAAATAAATACAGAATATTATCAAATTTGTATTGGAAATATGCAAGTTTTGTAACAAAATCATACTTGAAATGCATATTGTTTACATTTATTTTAGATTAGTAATTTTCCGTTGATAAATCGATTCTGTAATCTATATGAATTACACGTTACATGTACATACTTAGAATTTGTAACGTTTTCCTCACGTGTCCGTGATAAGCACATACGTCAGTATGTAAGTAGTTAAGTGGCGCAATCGAACTTGTTTAAGGCTTGAAATAATTACGACAAAATAGTAATACAGGGTGTTTCAATAGTTCATAATTGAAAATAAAACTTCAAAATGCATTATAATATATAATAGCCGTCATCTTTTGCCCACTTCTTTGCTCGCTATGTTTAAGCACAGCTGTTTTTCAGCTTTTAAGCTTCAAAGCATGAACGAGCTTATCCAGTTGGATCCAACACTAGATGTGGATATGTGCATACCCTTTTAGAGTACTATAATCGTTTCTGACTATATCCTACTTGCCTATGCCAGTCTGGCTTTTATGCCTCTACCTCTACTATACGAGACTATTAGAATTATACCAGCTGCTTGTTCGATTCGCTACTCTCTCAAGTTTGACGAATTGAAGTTAGCTAATGCTGTGTTCACAAGAAAATTGTTATGCTCACTTGTCTACCCAAAAAGCCCCCGAGATCAGAATCAATGTTTAACTTAGCACATGGAACAAATAAAATACTCTTTAAATAATCTTTAAAGTGTTTCGCGTTTTTCGATACACTCAAATTAGATCGGATGATTGTAGTTCCCGTCTCGTAAATAGTAGAACTATACTTCAATGTTAGAATATGCTTATCAAATAAACTGATTGTCAGACATCAATCACTGGGCACAAGGAAGTTTTTGATAATTGATATAAGTGACTATACATATATGACTATACATAATATTGGTACATAAGTTTGTATTTAGTACGTTTGAGAGAGACCACATATATTTTTAATCAACCTACAGTTCGTTTGACTTATGAGCATCAAATTGATAAACTATAAATATCAATCAAAGCACACGTGCATACATAGTAATGTGCGATAATCAACTCATTTTACTATTTCCTGTTACGTGCACATCCCTGACTGATTTCTTAATCACAGTACAAGTACACAGATTGATAAGGTGTAACAAAAAAAAAATGTGGAAGTAAAGTACAATGGACCGAATAATGTAACTAATTATCAGTGTAATCGAATGGCTGCACATGTCAAATAGCCCTGCAGCTGTGTCGTGCGATGAGCTCACCGTTCTTGTGTATATTACTCACCAGAGCTTATCAGGCATTGCATGTAAACAGTGGCGCAAGGCTGTTCGGAAACAGATGTAAAGCAAATAAACAGCAGATGTTGATAGTATACGTACGTATGTAAATGTGCACAATGGCATGTTGGAGTATATGCTTGAGATGCGCCTTATATAGGGTGGGTCAAAGTGGTTTCAATTTTGGTTTTTAATTAGAAATAATTTTTCGAAATTTTATTTTTATACTAATTGGAGTTACAATATTTCGAAGAGAGATAGAGTTTATGAAAAGCTACAATTCGAGGAAGAGAGAGAGAGAAGGGTCTGCAGATCTCACCTACATATGTATGTTTATTTATGTATTTTCATACATGGAAAATGTATTAAATATTTTTTCAACCGATTACAAGTTAGATCCACGATCTGACGAAGGACAGGATATAAATAGCAATATAAAGCTTAATCTGGCATTGATAATATTTTTTTTTGTCAGGGGTCTCAATCGATCTTTTTTTACTAAATTTTGCTGCTTTGAATCATTGCAAAAATGTTTTTAATAAGATTTTTTTTTTGCATGAGTTTGAAAACTACATCGTTTTGAAATCTTACATACATAGGTAGGTAAATCTTACATATGTAGTTTAATAACAATTTTCATATAAAATATCTAAAATCGATTGAAAATGGTATAATACATAAATTAAAATTATTTTTTATAAATTCGTTGGCAAAGTAATTTAAAACTAATTTTCTAATTTATGGAACTGGTATTAATTTTTATTATTTTATTTTTTTTTATTTTCATTTTTTTTTCTTAATATTTTACGAATTTCCTGAATATTAATTTATAAATTAATTTTATTTTAATATTTTTTTAAATACCTAAAAAGAGTTCATAAAAATATTGAAATTTTACAAGTGATCACCCTGTATACACAAAAAAACACTGCAGTGCCTCATGTCCTTATCATTCAACCGCTAACCCACTTATTGCCAAGCAACTGTACTTTTCACTGTCCACTTGACAGATCTCTTCACACAGTAGACAGCTAAAGCAACGCCTGTCTACCAGACCACACACAGTACAGCAAAAAAAATAGTAAAAAGAAAAAAAATCAAATAAAACAAAAACAAATAATAAAAAAAAAATAAAAAATAATAACAAAAACCAACTTGAGCACTCATACGCCCCTCAGACCCATGGCTACAATGTGCAAACGCATATTGCATTATCGAGTGGGCACTCAAAAGTATCAATGAATACACTTATTAATACAAAAACAACAAATGCTATAAGTGAAAAAAATAAAAATTATAAAAATAATAATAAAAAAACATAACGGCATACTTGAAATCAGCACACAAACTAAGCAAATTGTCGCTAATAATTACACAAACTCAAACTCACAGACAGCTGCATGATTATTGTGACAAAAATGGCAAGAGAAGCAGTTATGACGACAGCAATGACAGAGAATAGTGTCACTGGCAACATTGCAAACGCACTCGGTAACAGTTAAAGCACATCCAGATATGGATCTCTGAACAATTGATTGTCGCATTGTAGATCATGTGGCGGAAAGAATTGGTTGAAAAAAATTTACTGATTAAAATGGTCATAGGAAAAAAAGTAAAAATGTGCATATTTGCGAATAAAAAATTATATTTAATAGTATATTTTTTCACAGCAATTGCATAATTAATGTATTTGCAATTGAAGGAAGGAAGTAATATTTGTGAGTAAAATAATATCATGTGGCAATGCTGGCAATTAAGTGGCATATTTTTAGATATACACAAATAAATATGCAACCTCGCTATATATCACATATGATCACTTATGACGTCAAATACTTCAAAAATATCAAATTTAAGGTTAGCACCCAAGCATCACGCTTGACTACACGGCTTTTCCAAAAGTGTTTGCATAACCTTTATCTTATCAATAATATCTTTGCTTCCCTTTAAATTGAAATTAAATTAGTAAATATTATTTACACGCGTGTCTGCTAAATCACAGCTTGCACTTCCTATAAGTGGCATATGACGTCACAAACGTCAGCTGATCAGTGAGAGATATGTCAGATTGACAAATTTTTGAGCACATTTTCTTCGAACCACTTTCGTATCAGCAAACTTCTTAGATATTTTTAAAGTTAAACAGTATTATCTAACGCGTGGACTCCACATATGTTTCTACCTGTTACTATCAGCTGCATATTGTATGATAACAGTCAGCTGATCAATGACAGATATGTCAAAATTATAATAATTGGAAACACGCGTCATAAAATTATTTTAATTTGCATTCTTATGCGAGTCATGACAGCTGGAGTCAGCTGATCCGTGTGATATGAATCTATTTTATGAGAAGTGTGCAGTGATTGAATAATTGATAGCCGTATGCGGATTCAAATTTTTTTTAATATTGATGTTCGCATTGAACTTCACACCCTGACAGTTTAAAAACAGTTATTTTCAGTTTGCATAACCTTCTAATATTTTATAACCCATGACTGTAGGCACACAAAAAAGCCATAACTTTGTTTTAGTTTGCTTAAAACTCTACTTAGTTGCGACTTTGGCAACCCAATAACACACGTTCTGCCATTTCAGGGTTAACACATTTTCGCAAATTCCATTTTTATTTGATTTGGAGTGCCAAAAAACCACATATTTGTTGATTAGTAGTCTTTAGAATGAAAACGTGTCACGCATAAATTTGTATATTCACTTGTTAAATATATTTTTGGTAAATATTTTTACAGTTGTTTTGGGATATAAAAAAGTACCGTTAATTCAGAGATAGTGATGTTCTTCATGAGAATGAAACATTAAGCGAAATTTCCATTTTCTTATGGGATATTAATAGTGAAGGTTCAGAGTCATATTAGGAGAAAAGAGTTTTAGAGAAATATTGAGGGATGCCAGTTAGGTTTGCAAGCCCTATACTTTCTTATTACTTATCGAGAATCATTGCGATTTTTAAAGCACTTGGTGAAGTAATGATTGACTCAGAAGCTGTTATATCGACAGAAAATATTCAACAAATAATTTTAACTTTCCACATTAGTATTAGTCCAATATAAATTCGAGCCTGTATGGGTTACTAAGATCCGAGTTTCTCGGAAATAGGTGAAATATGCTCTATATCACCAAAAATCTGCAAGAATCTCACGTAAAGTATTTTAATCGTATCTAGTATACTATCACTTCCTCAAAGATATACTCTCTAAAATTTATATTACTCTCTATACTATAATTCTTTACTATAACACCTATCTAGTTAAGCCAACAATTATTAATTTTTTTTTAATACTTCATCATTTTACAAACTTCAAACAGCTTTTAAGAGAAATTTTCAATAACAAACTTTTACTACAACGCGCTAATCAAATTGTGAACCCACTTGACCTTGTTGATAACTGCTATAAAACACTATGTTTTTGAATAATTTTCCAAAACACTTGGCAACACAAGATATGGCCTCAAAAACACATAAGAGAGGTAGCAATACTAACTCACTTTTATTATTAAACCACTCAATCAATAGCTGATTATTGTTTGTTAAGTGTAAGCATCAAGATATTGCTCTAACTTATAAGTAACTGTAATAAACTCTCTTGGCCATATATCATGGCATGGCACACGACCAGTTATTTTATTACTTTTCTAAGCACTAAATAGTTATATGAAGCATCAAATTGCTAAAATTTGCATTATCCTTTAGCGCTTTTCTTTATCCAGAGCTTTTCGCAAGTTCAATTAACACTTATTATATCGTATAAATATATAAATTATATAAAAAATATTTTCTCTAATCTACAAAAGCGTGAAAGCTTGAAAATATTTACGCAAACAGTTAATAGCTAGTGGCGAAAAGGCGTTAAAAATAAATAACAATAAATTAATTGGCACTTTTTCGCATTTGTGAAAAATTATAACAAATGTCTGAAAGCCAACTATTGTTGTGGAATTTATTTGTGCAAAACCAGTTAATTGTTTAGTCAATAGAAAATTCTAAATTTATAGCTTTAGATAACATGAAGACTTTTATTTATAAAATTGGCCTGAAAAGCATCACATTTGGACCAATATTAAAGTTATGACGACACATCAGTATTTTTTCAATAAAAGCTCGGAGAAAATCGAATTCGAGAGATGAAATTGATCTAGTCAGTTGTATCTACTTTGAACTAGTATAAAACGGAAATATTTTCGATCGAAAATCGACAGCTGCGGTTGTCAAGTCAAGTTGTAAAGTTTTAATAGTTGTTAATAAGTTTATAACAAGTTGATTTTTCCGTAGAGGAACAATCATATTGGTCGAACGAATGAACTGTCAGCTTGAGACCAAAATTATAACCAAACAGAACTTATAATTAATAATCTTTTAGTAAAATAACTTAATATTTCTCATTGTTAATAGGTCTCATAAAAATAGTAGATTTATTGATGTCAAATATGCGCTGACGAGTTTGACAGTTCCTGTCAAAAGCCGAACAGTGTCAAAAGCAATCGATGCGACATTTGTATAGATATATCGAGGCCTTCAATGCTTCAATGAAAAATTACCCATTGACAGAGTTTTAGCCACAGATCAAAGTATAATCTAATACATTTTTTTTATCCATTTGTCATTCGAAGTTGGTTCAATGTTCTTAATTTTTTCTGATACCAAACAAAAGAAGCTCGACGAAATGCTAAATAAATATATATATATATGTATCTTCTCATTGAAATTGGAAAAGAGACGAAATTTATTTTGGACAGATGAAAGTGAAGTCGCTCTTTTTGGAGGCACAGGTTCACGACAGTATTTGCATCGTCCACCGAAGACTGAATACCACCCTAGACATACACATGGTAGATCAAAAATATTAGTTTGGGCTTGTCTTTTATTTTGATGGTGCTAGGCCCATATATCACATATCTACACTGTCTACACTACAATAATCGCGAACTTTGAGTAATAGTGAAGGATTCTTGGGAAGAAAAACCTAAAACTCGTTATGGAGGCCTAATGAACTCTATGTTGCGTCCCTGTAAAGCAGTTCTATATATATAATAGGGACTTTTCGACCAAATACTGAACCCCATTTCTTTGTATTTATACATAATTTTAGATTCAAATAGGTTTCAGATACTTTTTAATAAATACTATTTTTTGAACAACGAATTTTCGAGCTTTTTTGGTTTAATTATCGTTATTGAAAAATTGTGCGGTTTTATTTTTATAAAAGCCATATAATATGTAAAATTGATGTTTCTGTAAAGATCGTTCTCAATTTCAAAACAAAAAAAATTAATAAACTTTTAATTAGAAATTCAAATATTGACTTCTTAGCACTATTATTATTTTTAAACAGCAGTATATGTATTTCAAGAAGAAGATTTCCCAAGAAGATCAAAAAGACACTCAGAAATTTGGTTTCTACCGAGTTCTGAGATAAATTGCATTCAGCGAAATATTGTAACTCATTATATTTGTTGCAACAAAACTAGAAAATGTGCAATAAACACTTAAAAGTAAATAAATAAACGCCAATATATGTAAGTAAATACTACATACATATATATCTCTACATACTTAAGTTAGGCCAAGAAAATATTCAATGTCAAGTGAGTTATTATTTTACTTTACTTATTGTTGTTGTTGTTGTTGTTATTGTTAACAACAAGTGTCTGGCATTGTGTACGATAAAGCTGGCACTTGCCAATATTTAAGGTAACAAACGGGACACACATAAATAAATAAGGCATGTGAGATTATATACCTAATACATATATATGTATATGTATGTATATGAGTTGCAGGGAAAGCACATATATACTATGCAGCTATGTGCTCATAACTGTGTCATCGATTTTGGAGGAAGCAATGGCAGGTTATATACGAGGCTGTGTATATATAACGGTATTTGATAAATACAATAACAAATAAAATTATATTATAACAAAAAAAAGAAAACGGCCAAGGCCGACGCAGCCGGCAGAATGTGAGCAGCGCGCAAAGAATGTTGCACAGACATTTTTACGCTCAACCACCCGCAACATGTCTGTCTGCTTTTCGCAAAAATTGCACAGTACTAGATCGGCTTAAGCGTATGCACACAATGAATGCCGTTCAGCGAGTGAGTTAGTGCTCGTTTGCCTTTGCGCTTGCAGTCGATTGTCTATATTTGGTTGTTGACGCTGACAATATAAAAGTATTTACGAGGAAATTTTGTTGAGAAAAGCCCCTGTACTTTTTTGCAAACATACACAGATATTGTATATATATCTTTTAGAGCTTACCGCTGTACATATATACACGATTTTGTACTTTGGATTTCCCCTGTATTTATCTACTTTCTTATTACGAGTATGTATACATACTTCGAAAGCCTATATCCGTTAGTATGTATGCGCTGACTCAGTAGTGTAAATATACTCATCGTCATTAACGGAATTAGGCCATTTCTCAGTGACTTTCAATAGTCGCCATATGTATGCAAGTTAATTCCGGTGTGCTTATACAAATGCCTTTAAATCTGTATATAAGCAACTTATAATATTCTCATATAAAATACCATAAAATACTGTTTATTAGATAGCATAGCGCCAAATATGAGTATTTTCAAGAGGAAGGAATTAGTAAGCGAATAAAAAAAAATTTAAGTAAAAATAAAATTAAAAAAATTAAAAAAAAATAAAAAAAAAGAATTTAAAAAAATAAAATTAAAAAAATCATAAAAATTATTACAAAAAATTTTAAATAATTAAAAAAAAAATAAATAAAGAAAAATTAAAAAAAGAATTAAAATTAATTATATTAAAAAATTAAAAAAAAAAAATTTTTTAAATTTTAATCAAAAAAAATTAAAAAAAAATTAAAATTAAAAAAATTAAAAAATATTATAAAAAAAATTTAAAAAAAAAATTAAATAAACAAAAACTTAAAAAATCATAAACAATATTATAAAAAAAATTAAAAAAAAAATTTTTTAATTAAAAAAAAATTTTAATTAAAAAAAATTAAAAAAAAATATTTAAAAGATACAAAAATATCTACAACAACCGCATTGTTTTGAATTTGAATACGCTTTTATATTTCATTATCAGCGGAAATGAAAGACACACGCTCTTCCCAGTTAACTGACCTGAACTGCTAGTGCATTGACTAGCGACGGTGTTTTTAAGTTAACGGCAGTTTAATTACCTTAAATTATTTGCGCCGTGAAAAATATAACTGTTATTGTTGTATATACTTATATTTAGTAAATATGCATACAAACGTTCGTGCTTTGCATGAAAATTTGCAAATAAAATTGTCTCACAAAAATACTTAGCAAATAAAAAAAAAAAATACTCCGCCAAAGAAATGACACAGACGGCAATTTAAAGGTCACAACTCGTATAAATGTTTGATAAAACAAAATAATGCAAATTAATTTAAGTAAGTGCAGTTATGCATAAGAGAATATGACCGATTTGCAATGCAAAAAAGGTTCGTTGACCACTTGCACACGCAATGCTAAGACGCAAGTAGAAGAAGAAGAAGCAACAATCAGAAAAAAATGCATAAAAAATATTTAAACTTTGAATGAAAGATAAGAAATGATTATAAGAAGCGATGGGAGCTAACTAAGAAATGAAAAAAAAATAATAAAATAAGCCAAAGAGCAGACAAGCAAATGCGACTCAAAATGCAAACGAGAACACAAAAAAAAAATTAAAAAAATTAAAAAAAAAAATTAATCAAAAAAAAAAATTATATTATTACATTCAAATCAGTACAAGAAGAATGCATGCAATTTATTTTAGTTGCACGACAAACGTAAAAATAAATTAGAAAAAAATAAACATGAAAACTCATTTTAGAATTTCGCCAATTTCCCCTCATGAAAATATGCTGTACTTGCTTTGCTTTCACTGTCTCTGTCGCTGCTTCTGTTTCTGACACTGAATGAATTGTTGGGTAACAAAACTGCAAAATAAAACAAAAATAAAAATGTGAAAATTCACGAAAAGCAATTCACAAAATCGCCGCAAGTGCTGCTGGCGCAACAAGTCGTTGCTGCTGCCAAATGACCGCCAGCCAAGCACAGCGCAATGCAGCGCGAAGTGTCTTTGCGCTCTTACATGTGCAGCGTTGGTTTATTTTTAAATTGCTTGCAATCATTTTACAAGTGCTCGCCAAGCGCGTGCACCATTTTTACATATTTTTATATATTTAGCTGGAGACAAGACCAAAGTCACGCATGCATTTTATTGCACAAATGTACACGAACACACACACAGTCAAACACGTGCGTACATTAAATGCCAGCGGCTGTGTTGCCTATATGGATGGAAATGCTATGCTATTTTTATGCCTTGCTCTTGCACGCCTATTTGTAGGCCAAACGAAATTGTCAACGTTTCGGTTTTAAATAGTTGTTGTTGTAATATGAAAATTAAAATAAAAATGAAAATTAAAATAATTGGACTCTCTTAGTGGTCCATTTTTTATTTGAATTCCTTAGAACTATTATTTTACTTTGGTTGCTTGACTGGTAGGAAATTGAAAATATGCACAACATCAAAATGATAATTATTGTAGGAGCACATGAAGGCTCAAATAAACCGAATTCAAGACTTCGATGGATTTATTATAGCATTTTGAGTATATATTATTTTGAATTGGAATTTTGTCAATTCATAATTTTTGAATGGAAACTGGTTATTTATATGCTCTAATTTTTCTATTGTGAGAAATCCGGCAATAGTTTTTAAATTTGATATTCCAGAGATTCATTCAGAGATCTCTTAATCCTTGAAGTTGTCGATTTTTAATTTGTTCACACGTCATAGTTTTTTAACATGCATAGTTTTATGGCACTCTCTGTATTAATGGCATGCCAATCTCGTATTTCTCTCTACGAACTGCTGGTTTAAGCTATATTTTTAAGAAATTGAACAGTCCTGGCCCTTCCATTAAAGGACTTCTGTAGAAACTTTTCTACCCGACCATACTTTGATCAAGTATTTCGGTGTCACAACTTGAACTTATAATTCTGGCTAGAGAAATAGGTTGTAGTCAGCTGTTTATAAGTCTAATTTTTTCAGTTAATGATCTCAGTAACCTCAAGATACAGATAACAAAAAAAAAACACCAAAAAAAAATTTAAAGCTCCTATTACAAAGACTTAACCGACAGCTTTTTATATATGAAATAATATTTGGCATTTAATACATATATAATTAATCACTATAGCCTTTTATATTGAACTCTTCATCCAAAAATAGTGTGAACGCTATCAACTAAGTTCACGTGACATTATTGTTCTTAAAATTGATAAGCTAATACGTGAGGAAAAATTTTCTCGATGGGTATATTAGCAAAAAATCAGCAAAACTACAGTGCCACACAAAAGGTTTCGGAATTATTTTTTGGATTATAAAAAATTAAAACATAAATATTTTTTTTTTTTATTTCTGGTAAACTTATGCAATCAGTTCAGCTTTGAAATATATACAATCATATATTTTATTTAAACAATTCAGCATAACAAGGATACACATTGAGCAGTGTTTTGTGAAATTTTTATTAACAAATACCGAAAACTCAGTCCTTGATGTGTCCAAAAAAAGGTCATGCCGTGTACATCATAACTCATGATTGGTTGATCGAAAAACAATTAACCAACAATATGACGATAGTAAATGGATAAATCTAGTTAATGAACGAAGGAAAAGAAAGAGAAAATATTAAAATTTCTACATTGGCTCGAAAAAATAGTTAATTAATAAAAAATCCTCGGTCAACCGACTTGAAAAAATGATTTTTGAGATAAACGCGTTTAAGGGGCTATACCAGGGTAACCCATGAAAAATTAAGCGATTTTCGTGAATTTTTTTATAGGAAAGTAGTCGATCGAAGGTATATTTTCAGCTATTTTCCAAAAAATTTTCTTTACAAAAATATTGAAAAATAACGGAGATGAAACAAAAAAATTCAAAAAGGTTATTAAAGTGAAATATATTGCCTATACAATGACCTACGATTTTTGAAAAATATCAAAAATTCAAAAATGGCGCAGTTCTGAAAAAAAAAATAATTTTTTTTTCCTAAACCTACTACAAATCTGCAGAGATTTTTAACTTCTAGAAAGTGAGACCCAAGAAATCTCTTTCTTGATCTCGCAAAGGCGGGCCATTCCAGTAGAAAAGAAAGACGACCTTACCGCTTCCACAAGATATTTTTGAAAGTATAAACTATCGAATGAGCAAAAAAATAAAATAAATTGATTTTTTGAAAATGTCACACCCCTTAAAGTTTTACATACAAACTGACATGGCCTGATGGCTGCAACTTCCAAAGGTTATATCTCTTAGAATATTAATCGGATTGATTTGTTATTGCACTATTAATTGGATCAAAAATTATTTTTTTTTCAAATCTTGAAATTTTAAAACCCTCCTAACTCCTTAAACCACAGCTTTAATTTAAAAATAAAATTAGAACCGTTTTCAAAGAAAAACTTGTATTTTAGACTATGATAAAATTACTTTTATAGGACTTTCTTTATAAAAAAATGAAATTTCCGAATATTTTTTTGAGCCACTGTATACATCAAAATATATATTTATGTATAGTATATATGCTAAAATCACAAGTGGCACTTGAATTTCTGAGACAAACATTTGCTGCAAATGATAGGGTAATAATGGCCAAATTCTAATTTACTAGCAATATGATTATGCGCCAACAACAAACAGACATACATACATACATATGTACATATATGTATGTATATATTCCAATATGCAAATATATAGTCCAAATAAGTAATAATTTATGTTGTACAAATTTACATATACAACGCTACATACATTTCTGTATGTTTGTATTTATAAGTGCTTGATTATTTGCTTGAATTCCATGCACGCGCTTATCACACCACCGAAAAGCGTCTCAAATATGGTGTGCCCGTGAGCAAAGCGTGACTACTATAAAATCAATTATGTTTCAAATTAAATTTTTCAAAATTCCTAATACGTAATAGTACAAGTTTTCAGACAGACAGACATATGTAAGTATGTACAGTTGTCTGTATATGCATGCGCATATTTGAGCTAACAAGCGATACAAATGAAATCGCGACAGAATAGGTTCACTGAAGCTATCAAACAATTGTAAATTAATAAAAGAAGTCAAAAAGCTTTCAAAAAACATGTAGAGACATACGTACATACGTATGTATGTGTGTTTGGTTGAGTGTCTGTGCATATAAATGAGTATATAACAGACTGTTGCTTGTCTACACAAATTAAGTACTTTGGCTGTAAATATGTAAATATGTATGTTAGTATATATGTAAAAATCTAAATTTTATTTTTTTCGCTTGCGCGTCACTCAAAGCCACTTGTATGTGTCCAAGCGTGTGTCTTGACAGCCAAAGTACACATTTTGCGGAGGCTATGATGTCATTTAATGTGCTAACAAACAAATTGTATATACAAACAGGCATACATATAGATTGGTTCTTGCCACTCCCCCAACTCCCGGTCGGCAGCATGCGTCATTTTTGTTGTGTTTTTTGTTTTTGTATTTTTTTTTTATTTTTTCGGTTTTGAAAGTCAGCGTCTGGAATAGTCTTGGTGTGTGTTGGAGTGCCGATTGCGCTGTTTGAGCCGTCGCGCCAATGGGATAGAATCCGCAAACTGGGCGTATATAAATACATAAAGAAACGAAACTTAAATAATAATAATCAAAGAACCATATATTTATGCATATAGTACTTCATATAAATATACATACACACATATATATGGTTGTGTGTGTGTGTGATTAGAGGCGAACATGTGACTGAAGCGTGCTCAACAGGCGACGCCAACTTGTTGGACTTTGAAAGTGGGCTTTGTAAAACAACTTAGGAGTAAGTTTTGAGCAATTGTCAGTGGGCATTTAACGTCTAAAAAAAATCTAAAACAAATCACCATAAACAACAGAACAGATAGATATGAGCATTGCATAAGAATATGCATAAAAAAGAAAGATAAATTATAAATAAAAGCGTTACTAAGAGCATTACGAGTGCAGTAAATTACTTAATATTAATAACACAAGCACATAAGTATAAATATTTATTTTTATATATGGTATATCTGGTTCTTTGCACATTTCTACAAATGTAGATTTGTATGTAAATATATTTACATTTGTATTGCAACAAATAAAAAATGCATAATGCCTTGTCGCCGGCAGTCGGCAGTCGACAACGCGTTTTAGCTATCGCTTTCATTTCATAGCCATTAAGCGCGCCGTTTATTCAATCCAACGCAACAATTTGCTTTTTACATGCTCACTTGTGTATCATAATTTTAATGTGGAAGCAAAGCAATTGGCGTTACAACAACAAATGCCGCAAAATAATAAAAAGAAAATTAAGAAATTTTTTTTTTATTTCGATCAAATTTTGATATATCTCAATATTTAAAATGAAAAAATTATAATTAAATTTAAATTATAATTAGCGTTTTTGAAGAATTTTAAATGAAGTAATTAAATTAAATTAAAAAAAATATTTAAACAAAAAAAAATATTTTAATAAAAAAGTGGCAACACCAAAATTTTATTTTCCTATTAAAAATTTTCAGTTGTGTTATTCAAATTATTTCTAAAAAAATTTTGAATCAATAATATTTTCACTTTCTTTACTAACTTGTAGCGTTTTCGTACAGCCCAATTAATTTAATACATTAAAATTATAATTAAATTAAATTAAAAAATATATATTTAAACAAAAAAAATATTTTAATAAAAAAGTGGCAACACTAAAATTCTAATTTTCTGTTAAAGATTTGTGAGTGGTATTTTTCAAATTATTAAAATATTTTCAATTAAAATGATATTCACTTGCCTAACTAACTTATAGCGTTTTCGCACAGCCCAATTAATTTAATACATTCAAATTATAATTGAGAAACCAATTTTTGCCTTTCGCATAGCCGGCTACTCGATTAACGATCAGCTGTTATACATTTTTTTTTTGTGCTATTCATAAGAAGTTGGTAAGTTTCAACAACTTATTGTTATTTTACCAATATTGTTATTTACAACTAAATATCCAGAGAACAACCTGGAGAGTTGCATTCCAGTTTCAACACGATTTGTATTCGATTAAAAATTAATGTAGTGAAAATCGTATGGTATTGTAAATCGATCGAAATTAGCGCAATAATCGAGCAAAGGCCGATTAATTGATCAATCAACTCCTGTGCAAAAAGGCTATTACATTTTCAGTAGAGTGGCAACAACGAAATATTTCTTGTAATTTTTTTCTACAGAAATCTCATATAATATTATTTTCACTTATTTTAGAGAAAAATTCCTAATTTCAAAAAAAAAAATATTTTTTATGTTCAAAAATGTGGCAACGCCATAAAACCATATTAGTGTAAATATTTTTTTTAAATACAAGAAATTTTATAATTATATAAAAAGTATGTAACGAATTTCAGGATCTTACATATTAAGATATTAAATAAAGATGGCAACTCTCTCTCTCTCTCTAATGTATTCTTAAAGTTTTGCCTTTGACAAATGTATAAGTCTAGTACCCTTTGTATTTTGGAGTCTCTAAGTTAGTTCTTCATCAAAAAAAAAATGTTTAGTGAAAATGGACAAACAAAAAAAATATTCTCACTAACAAAATTGGAATCTACTTTTTTGAAAATACATAATTTTCGAAGAGATGGCAACCTGATTTGCTATGACGCACATTTATAAATTGTATCATTCTGGATATTTCTGTTTGATAACAGTGTTACCATATCTTGCCACTGACTTGTCAAAATATTCAAATATTGGAAAGTAAATTTTTCGGCAGAAATCATTTATTCCGTTAACAAATTTTCAAATCAATCGAACTAGTGCAAAAAAATATAGATATAGAATATAATATATCTGAATTAATAATTTTTTTTTATCTCCAAGTACAATCAAATTTTTCTACCACTCATCACCTCAAAATCCCCCACTGTGCATGGTGGGAAAGCAGAACATTGTCGCCACGCCAAACACAGCTGCACAGTAGACAGCAACTTGTTGATTGCTGGCACGACGGGTACGCGCACCACTTCAATTGTGGCCAAAGCAATAAACATAATATTTATTATTGTTTCCCTATTTTTTCATCACAACTTTCATTGTTTTTAGTGATTTCGCCAAATTTGCGAAATTTATTGCCAAATAAACACATTTTCGGCAAAACACATACATATATACAAGCAAACACAGTAAAGAAGCAATAAAAATTGGCAAACAGGCTCTGTGCTGGGCACAAACAAACAAACATACAAACAACCGTACACATTTAAATAGGTCATATACCTTTGCCAAAGAATACGAAAATAAAAACAAAAACAAAATATAATAATAATAAGCAAACGAATATGCGTGTGTATGTATGTATGTATATGCATATGTCTGTCAATATAAATATTTATACAAAATAAATGCGACCTGTTGTTCATATTTATATAGATTATATATATATGTATATACAAGTACAACTAGAACGCGCAACCTGTTGCTGCCCTACCTTTTCGCCAGCGAAACGCTCTTCAGTTGACATGTGCCAAATAACGCATACATACATACACTGTATATATACATATGTAGATGTATGTGTGTGTGTTTGTCTGCGATAATCATGTTTCTGTTTTTAGTTTAAGTTGTTTACTTAAGATAGAACTTCTTTTTGTTTTTCGTGTGTTTTCGAAAATTAATTGATAATTTGCTGTGATAGCAGTTCACACAGTAGTGGCGCAATAATTGGTAGCGTATTTATTTAAACAAATAAATAAATAAAATGAAGCCAACGAGGGATTGTCTTTTGAGCAAATATATTTGTGTGATAAAAGTGAAATTTATTTATAGAGTTAATTTATGGAGATATATAGTAATAGGTGTGTACAGGAAGTTGCTCATACGCAGCGTCGGACGTTTTTTTTTTTCTATAGGAACGCTTATAATGATACAAAATTAGTTATTTCTAAGTTATTATTAGTCTTGACGTGACTTAGACCTCCTTACTAAGGAATTAACACTTCCAGCTAAATTTTTGGCTTTTTAATGAGAATCTTTATTTATTGAAGACTATTTCAGAATTTTCATTCGACGTTCTATAAAGTCTGATTAAATTACTATAGCGATTATAATATCTGTGATCACACTTCTATTTGTCCTATAGTTCATTGTGAAACCAAGGTAGTAAAAAATATATATTATAAATATATTTGTGGAGGACCACATCCATTACACTGTCAAACACTCCTGGTATTGGACCAAACTATTTTTTTTCGGGGATTGAGTGATAAGTAAAAACGGTGCATTCTTCACTTTTCGAAGTTAACTTTCAAAATCGAAATATTTGGATTCGAAGTTCGAAAAAAGGAGTTTAAAAAAAATATTTTTAATTACAGGATATAGCTACTAAAAATCCAAAATATATATATGTATAATCTAAATTTTATTCTTAATTCAATGGTTTACAAAACTTTTTCTTCAAGCATATATGACAGATGTTATTAGAGTACAGTATTTTTCGATATAAAAATCTTTTATTCTTTTCGAAGATCAAACATTGTAACTTCATTGCATCTGTTATATAAGCCTGAGGGAAATGTAGATTTTTTTAGTAGCTGGATTTTTTAGTAGCTATATCCTGTAATTAAAAATATTTTTTTTAAAAAGCCCTTTTTTTTCGAACTTCGAATCCAAATATTTCGATTTTGAAGGCTAACTTCGAAAATCGGAGAATAATTTTTTTTTACTTATGACTCAATCCCCTGTTTAAAATAAGTTTAGCTCAATACCAAGAATAAAAGTAGATTTTGTCATATAGTGTTATGAATATATTGAAACATAGCTCGATTTTTTCGATAAAGTCCATTTTAAATCACATAATTAAATAAACAATTATATAATGGTTCAACTTCAATTTCCGGTCAACATAAAACAATTATGTGCCTCCTCGAGATCAAAGCTAAGCTTGCGAAATTATTATTACCATTATTATTGCTCCAAGTGGCAGAAAATATTCCAAATGAATATTGTCGAGATGATAGTCCATGACCGAATAAGAATCTAGTTCCATTCCGGTTACGTAGACCCGACAGTCGTGGGATAGCTTCTCATAAAATTCATCTTGGAAATCAGTAAATATATTGATATACCGACAGTATTATATATTCTTTAGAGTAGGTCCCCAGTCTCTTATCGCTACTCCAAATCAGAGGAAAAAAAAGCTACTTCTTGATAACCTGAAAAGCCTTTC
Organism: Zeugodacus tau; assembly: GCA_031772095.1. Taxonomy (NCBI): domain Eukaryota; kingdom Metazoa; phylum Arthropoda; class Insecta; order Diptera; family Tephritidae; genus Zeugodacus; species Zeugodacus tau. The sequence goes on from CM062650.1 coordinate 42,565,708, forward strand.
TTCCTTAAGTCGCCAGTAAAACTATATCACATAATTCTATATCGAAGTTAATTATAGAACAGCTAATCTAGTGGGTCAAAAAATATTTCAAGGCGAAAAGGTCATAACAAAAGAGATAGATAATTTTTGTATTGGTTATATAAATGGCTACTTCCTTTTATGGTCCCTCATGAATCAAACTGCTATATCACCTGAGATGGATTATAGAATTTAAATGAAGGGAAGAGAGAGAACATTCTACATATGTGAGAGTTCGGAACAGATAACGTCAAAGCGACATGTATTGATCAAATACAGTGAATTTATTGAAGATTCTGATCTGCTAATCCATCAAATCGTTTCTAGTCTACTTTAGAAAAGTTTCTTACATAGAGCTGGTTACAAAATATCCATTAAAGCACTAATTTTGATGCTATCCACGGAATGTATTTAGCTCGGTTTGTAGTGATTCCCTTACTCTGATACATATTCCTACTTTTATATAATATTGATATATATATTTTCAGACGGTTTATATACATATACAAAACATAGATGCATTAAACCATTTGTTTTGATTTCGCTGCACGTTTCGCAATGAATTCAATCGTTTGTTTATTCAATGCAAATGAGCTTTCGAATAAATTTGTATTGGACAACATGTGCAATGCATATGTTTATGTAGAATATTACAAAAAAATATTCAATTTTTTTTCAGCAATTTATAATAACATTTTATATATTTGCACCCCAAATGAGCAATTGTTTTGTGAAACAATTAATTTTGCTTTTCAATTTTTCAACACAAGAGAATATGTACAAATGTCAGCTGACATAGTCAATGACTTGTAAAATAATTAAACAAGACAAATTTCCTTAACAACAAAGTAATAATTCGATTTATTGTTAACAAATGAACGCAACGAACTGATAAGTCGGAAGAAAAAGAAATAATCAATTGATGATTGTACACATACTTGCGAATGTGTGCGTACATTTCTCCAAGTGTCATGCGGCGTTGGTGGATAAATCACATGACGATCATGCAGCCATCAGGCGTCGAACATTCTGGGCTGCGCTTAGGCGTTTGGAGACTGCCAATCATCGGCAATTCGGTACTCGCGGGCGGCTGTTCAACCGGACCGGGCGTACTGCAGTCAATTGAAATGCCTGTCACCAAACCGAGCTGAAAGCTTGTAATTGTTTTAATTATTTAAATTGCATTTCTCAACATTTGCGCCCTCTAAGCTCCCATTTTTTATGCATTTATTTATTATGACGAGCATTTGTGTTTTTTCCTTTGTTGTTTCATTTTTGTTTTGGTTTTCGTATTTGTTTTTGTACGATCCAATCAAAATTCATTAATCGTACAACAAAACAAGTTATTGACGTTGATCGTTAAAATTAAAGCGACAAAGCTTTGGAGCAGTGAAAAAAGCCCACAACAAAGTTATTGGGGGAGAACAGAACAGTATTTAGTCCAATTGCATTAGCTGTCTACTTGTACAGCTGTTCTCAGCTAATTGTAAATTTTGAATGAGTAATATTGAAATTTGAAAAAAAATTCTATTTTTAGATATTGACTTATTTTATACTGAGTTTTTTAAAATATGCACCTAATTAGGCTTATGAAAGCTTTTTCAGAGAGAGAGATGAAGGCCTGAATGTATATTTAATCTTTTATTTAGTAATCCAGACTAAATTTACTTTTAACTCAAAAATTATAAGAAAACAAGTAAGGAAAGGCTAAGTTCGGCTGGAACCGAAAATTTTATACTCTCGCAATTTATTGTTGTAATTTTATTAAGTTTTGACAATTTGACCCATATAGCTGACATAAAATCCACTAGCATAACGAAAACCATGTTATGACCCGATTTTAATAATTTTTGGTACAGAGACACGCTATTAAAAGAAAAGAAATTCCTCTGAATATCTGAGAGATTTAATGATAAAAAATTACTCTTAGACACTGTGTTCTTCATGTTCGTTATCCGGGCCTTGAAAAGTTTCGTCCGATTTCGACAATTTTTCCACAAGTGAGGCTACAGATGATATACAGTATTTGTTTAAAGTTGTATTCCCCTTTATTCATTAGTTCTTAATTTATATATTATAAAGTGAAGTAATCGGATGGAATTAAAAATTTAGTTACATGGGAAGTAGTCGTGATTGTGAACCGATTTCGCCCATTTTCCATCCGTGTCGTCAGGGTGTCAAGAAAGTTTTATGTACCGACTTCATTGAAATCAGTCGAGTAGTTTCTGAGATATGGTTTTTGACCCAGAAGTGGACGACGCCACGCCCAATTTCCAGTTCTTATATCACTCTGAGTGCAACTTTCTGCTGTCATTTGTTCTGTAATACATTGTAGTGGTTTTCAACATATCCTATGTATGTAGGGTTAGTATGGTTATTATCCGATTTCCCCAATTTCATGGTGTATATCCGGTCACTTTAGTATATATAAACCTGTATAACTCGTTTAATTTTAGGACTTACAATCAACCCTTATATGAATAAAACTATATACTCGGTACAACATGTTGCCAGAGGCTAGGTCTAGGTAAAGTATATACAATCCACACATCCTTAATCACGAAGCATTTGTCGTTAGGAAAGTTTGATACGAAAATCATCTCCTCCCATTAGCGACCGACAAACGAATACTCGGTTATTTATACAGAATTCAGTTGATAAAAAATCGAAGTGAAAAGGTTCGGATCTCAAAACACCAAACAACATACAAACTGAGTAAACAGTTTGAGAGCTCGAGAGGTGCTCGTTCAAAAGTGAGATTTTGTGCCAGATGTGTATTCTATATGCAATCGCTTACAAAAAAAGAAGAAGAAAAGTTATGAAAGACTTTCGATTACATAATGGAATGTATTCGAGTACATTTTAACTAATTTCTAAGTAAATTCCAATACTTAGTGCCTGAGAAAGGAGCTAAAGTATATAATAGAAGAAGAAGCGTCTAAAAGTCAGTATCTATAAACTATATAAAGATCCCCTCAACCACAGACAAAATTCTAAAACACTAAATATTTGATTAGAATTTCTATTAGTTAGAAGTTTACGGATTCTTAACTGAAATGCCAGACATTTGCTGACTCAAATTTATTAAATCAATTCACACGCATGCTAGTCACCTCGATTTAAGTGTCATTTTGTGGGTCAATGTGTTCGCCTAATAGCCATAAATTAACACAATCGATAAAGTGTTTGATAGATATACATATATATATAGAGGAGTATTTATGTACTCGCATAAATATGTATGCACAGGCATCATATGTATAGAATTTTGATATCAAATTGAATATCGTTTACGAATATTTACTATTAATATTATACTTATGAGTATACACTTGTATTTCGATAGCATTTATCAATGCAAAAGCCGTGCGTACGAAGAAAGAGTCAATGGAAGCGTGGCAATGATTTAAGCGACAGCGACACACGAGCGCGCTGAGGCATAAACTGTCAAATGAAACTACAAATATTTTGAGTGAAATGCGATATATTTACACAAGTTAAATGTGCTTGAGTGAGCATATTTGTAAATCTGTTATTGACTGTCCTTGAAATTTTGATTTGGAAAATACATTTGGACGGCATTATTTCTTATCTACACTTTACAATGTCGTCTTCAACAAATAACTGTCAATGGAAAAGGAAATCTCCAGCGAAGGAAAAATACTTAAGAATTCGTGACGTAAAAGAAACGTTAACGGTAAACACTTATCTTACAGCTGTCAAAAGAAACAAGTAGATATCTACAAGAGTAGATCTTAAGCGTTTCCATGTAAGAGAGCTTAATGGGGAAACACTTTGAGGGAGAACTTGAAATGCTTTTTTATTTAATAATTTTTATTTTTATTTTTTTTTATTTTTTTTATAATTCCGAAGAACTGTTTTAGACAATTAAATATATTTACTTATAGTTACAAATAATATACATAATTGGTGCTGAAATCAAATTTGTTTTAAGTGTGATTATAAATAGTTTTTTTAGTTTCTCGTTAAACACAAAAATAAAGGGTGTTTTTTTGAAGACACATATATTCTATTTAAACCAAAAAATATATAAAATTGATAATAATTAGACTTTATTAGAACTATTTATTTAGCGTTTAAACAGAAATTCCAGCATAGTTCGTCTTATCTCAACAATTATGCGCCGAATTTTGGTTTCCAACTGCCCAATCGTCGCTGGTTTATCAGCATAAATCGTTGAAATTTAATATGAAGACATGATTTTTTAGATAACGCTTAAGTGTGAATTTGGTTAAGGAGATAGTAAAGAAAATAATAGTGAACAAATGCTTTCGAAGGCCTTTAAGAAGTTAGAAACTTAGAAGAAAGTATTTGACTCTTCAACTCTTCATACGAAAAGCACTGCCCGCAGACTTCTCTGAAGACAAGTACGTTATATTAAAGCTATATCTCAATGCTCTTGATTACAGAATCTCATGAATTGATTAGCTACCTCGTGCTGTATTACCACTCGCTAGTCACACTACTGCAAAAAAGTCACTCATACGCACTGTACGCCTTAAAATAATAATTTTTTTAAATTTAATGCATTTTTGTTGTATTAATTTAATACTATAGTTATATTCATAATTTAAAATAAATTATAATTCTAAATTCATATTACCTCAAACTTTATTAAATAACATTTTTTGGATAGTTCAACTTTATTGACTCCTTGCATGTACATATGTAGTTATTGAAATAATGTTGATGAACAATATGAATAGGAATTTTCCACAGTTTTCACAGCGATAAAAAAATATAAATGTACTATATGAACGCCATAAAATGTGCGCTTATTGAAAAAATAAATGTTTATGAGGCATACAAACGAAAATCTAGGCTGATAAATTAGAACAGCCTAACTCGATTTTGGAAAAAATTTAAATAAGGACTCCAAAAATTAATTTTAGTGTACAAAGTAGTACTTTTTTTATTGTGTGTATGAATTTTGGATAACTAGTATGCAAAGTGCTTGAAACAGATAAAAAAAATATTTTTGAGTGACTTTAATGGCGTACCAAAATTTATTATTTTATTTTGACCCAACTCGACTTGAGCAGTTATTTATTATAGGCGCACAGTAAAGTATTTGCAATAGCAATTGAAAGTGATTTTACGTGACAAGTAGATTTACAGAGCACGATCGACAAAATTGCTTTATTTGCATTAAGGCTATAACGAAATACTTGTTGACTAATATATTATTGAGAAAGGGCCTAAAAATTAGCGTTAAATGACCGTTATTCATGTTTGGATGCTGATTTGAAGATTTATGTGGGGAAATTTACTTTTATTTTGACTGCTGAGATCAGCGATCACTTAGCAAGCCTCAGAACAATTTAGTCAACACTTCGTGACTTTTAAATACTAACTAGTCAAAATTTTTAACATTCAAATAATTTATGAATTTAATATTAAATTTTTTAAATGTTAAAAAAAAATTTAAAAATCTCTAAAAAATATTCTAAAATTTTTTTTCTTTAAAAAAGTATTTTTTTGTAACTATTAAGTACTTTATTAAACCTAAAACCACTCTCTGTTGCTACTTGAAATTTAAAAAATATTAACACATGTCTCGCTTGCCAGCACACACTCACTACCATCACTAATAGTCATTCAAAGCGGCAACAATTAGTTACGGTTAGCCACAACATTTGAGTCATGCGGGTATGAGTGATTTAATAACACTTAAGCAATTTTATACAAAATAAATTGTTTAAATATTCAAAGCGCTTAAATTTAACAACGTCATAAATAATTTACACCGGAAGTATTTAATAACAAAAGTTAATGGAAATGCAAGTACTCAGGAAGGGATTTCGCAAATATTTCAGTGAAATTAATTTCAAGAGACTTTTAAATTAAATAATTTTCACATGCGAAAATTTCGCCGAAAGTCAATGACAAATTAATATTAATGAAATTAGCACACTGACTGGCGGAATGTGTTTAATGACATCAATTAAATTTGCTCAAGTGTTATTGATTCACATCAAATTACATTTTTAAGTAAATTAATGAAATGCCAATGAATTAAACCGACTTGTTACTTAAGCCCTTTCTAATGCATTTATGTTAAACATTTCAAGCGAAAGGTATGCAAAGCTGTCTAGACCAACTAATACCAGTTAAACTGCAAATGAAAAAGGAATGAAAAAATGCGTCAAACTCTAACGGTTTGAAACCTGTTTGTTTGAAAAAATTTATATATATATTTAAGTGTTTAATTGCTTATTTATAGTTTCACACATTTTAGCACCTGCGGTCATGATTTAACTAATAACATTTATTGACGTGACGTTTATGACCCACAGGGGGTTCGCTATTTCGTTAAGATTAATTGGTGTGTATCAGAGACCTGCAGAAGTGCACCGCCACTCAAAATACACCGCGTGCTTACTCGCATATTTTTCATACTTGTGTATCAAAAACACTTAGCCAAATATGTCGCGGAGGTTTTAACACTCACAGAATTTTTCCACTTAGCTCAAAGCGGTTAAAAAAACACTTAACTCTCTTCTGCTTATTCATGTTATTACTTAAGCTGAGCGACAACACAAAAAAAGCGGTTTGAGTAAATGACATTCTCAAATTTTAGCAACTCTCTGAGTATTGAGTTCATTTAATACTTTGGTGTTCTTTGCACGCTCGTTTTGTGTGTTTTGTATGTGATTTACACGAGTGGCAGATCGAGCAGCCGAAGACGCTGTCATCCATGTGCTAAACCCCTGTAAGAAACAGCTGAAGGTCAAATGATCAACAAAACAATAATTAGTGTGTATATGCATGGACAAGAAATAATAATCGCTTTTTTCCAAAAGCAAACTTTGACTATATTAAAAAGGGATATAAATATTTCAATTTTACATGCTAAAAATTTTTTTAATTCTAATTATCGTACGAACAGTCAAAAGGTTGACATTGTTCTTGCAGGGAATGTTCCACAACGAATGACACACTTGCGTCAGCATACATAAAACAACAAAAAAGTTTGCAGTTCTTAATAAGCAACGCACAAAAAACTGACGCACGACAAAAAAAGAATACACGAACAATAGTAAACACTCAAGTACACGCGCTACTGGTGATGAGTGTGTCTTGCTTTTTCCTTTGCTGGTCTTGAGTATGATCACCACTTGTCAGTGAAAATCAAAAAGAAGAATGTGTAAAACAAATACAATTAATATGCAATAGCAAGTATACGACTGGCTCAGTAGCTTCTCCACTCATAGTTCTTTGAGTAGATGTTAGCTCACAATGCATGTCTATGAGTGTGAGTGGACACCGCCATCGCTTTTGAAGCAAGTTTACTCTAAGTACGGAAATTAGGCACTCATGCAGTTCTCTGGTGTGTATGTATGTATGTATTTATTCATATGCTGATCGCAATCATATGAGCGCTTGTAAATTTGTAGCATACAATGAATTACTTTCCAAAAGTCAATTATCTATCATATAAATTAATGGATAGAGTGTAGTACAGTGGTGGCTAAATAAATAGAACAAATAAATATTAATAATGCAAATATATTGTAGTTAAATTTAAAAGTTCTATTCTTTACGCAATAATTTTATTTTAGTACTAGTAACTAAGAAATTAAAAAGAAAAAAAAAATAAAATAAAAAAATAAATAAAAATAATAAAAAATAATAATATAAAAAAAATTAAAAAATGTAATAATAATCTTAAATAAATATTATTTTTTATTAGTATTATTTATTTTTTTTTTAATAATTTATTTAATATTTTACTTTTATATATTATAATATTTTTTTTTGTATCATGCTCATAAATGATTTTTCTAAGGCCACCACTGTACTTGAATTGACCTGTTTCTACTGTAGATTTTGTGGTAGCAATTAAATTCAAATCAATACTGATAATGGAAATCTTTACAATACCATTTCGTGTACAAATTTTTTATGGCTCACTTTTTTGGGTTTTGCGAGTAACAGTAAATAATTGTCTTTTTGTAATAGTATTATTATACACAGAACAACAATATGAAGAACCATTATATAGTTGCTGTATTTATTTTTCATACAAATATGATACAACTTTCAAATTCGAAGTGTGTTCAAAAAATAACGGGAATTTTAAGGTTTCCAATTTTCCAAAAAAAAAGTCCAGTTGCTCATTTTTTTGTTTAATGTGGATATACATTCCCCTGAAGTAAGAAAAAATCTGCAGCTGTATTCATTGCTTACTTTGTCTGTAGCAGCCGTTAAGGTTAGAGATAATTTTATTTATGAGCTTGGAGATTATAATTTGTTAAAAGCTCACACTTCGTTAATAGTTCTTGAATTCTTAACTTGACTCTCTCTTACATATTTCCAAACATAAAGACAAACTTAAAGGCCGTCGTTTCACAAGCAAAAGAGAAATCGATGAAAGAGTCAAAAGCTACCCCAAAAATCGATTTTAAGAAGTGTTTCGACGATTGCAAGAAGCGCTGGCATGAGTGCCTGATATGGAAAAGGGGACTATTTTGAAGGCGACAACATTAATGTAGAAAAATTAAAAATTTATTTAAATAAATTCCCGTTATTTTTTGAACAGACGTTGCACAGTAATTATTTTCAATTCTCGTGTTCTGTGCAGGAAACTTCGGACCACTTCGCATACATTTCGAAAACACAACATCTCGACAACAACTCGAGCTTTTCACATCTACTTCGTGGAAAAGATCTTGACTCCGAAAAATCCAAACATCAGGCAGTTATTTGAACCAACTTTGCCGTCGATGGTGTTCACTACACACAAATGGTTAGCAATTATTTGAGGGATCCTCGAATATATCAGAGAACTAGCAATTAAAGGATTCAAGCAAATGGTATATATATGAACTTTTACTGGACAGAAATAGGTCTGAAACATTTGGTCACCTAGGTGATATGTTTAGACTCCATTAAGGGGTTACACGGGTTTTGTCGGTTAAAAAAAGGCCTATTTTCAATATTTTTTTCTATGTAAAAATTATTTATTTAATTCAAACTTTTTTCGATACATATTTAAAAATAATTTCGGAAATTTTCCAAAAAAAAATTAAAACTTCTCTATTGTGACGTCATTTCCGTGACCACTGGGAAAAAGGGTGCAACCGCGTTGTCATATAACTACTGACAGAATCATTCAAATGAAAAAAAAAAAAAAAAAACAAAATAAGTTTTAAGTTAAGACCATAAATTAGTGCTTGAACGAAGGAAAGACAAAAAATTAAATTTTGGCAGACATTTTTCCAAAAAAATAAAAATTTCGGTAAAATTTGCTTTTTTTTTATGTAGTTATAATTGAAAATAATCCTTCGTTCAAGCACGGGTAAATTGTATCTCGAACAGCTGTGCAAAATTTCATCAAGATCGTTTGAGTAGTTTTTGAGAAAATTTGACGAACGACTTTGGTTCCGAGAAAAACGCGTTTAAAATTTTGAGTAACAATAATACGTAGGCTGTATATCCGAAACTATTATTCGGATCGTTTTGAAAATTTAGGATAATATTCTTGAGATGTTGTAGAAATTAATAAGCCAAAAAACAAAAAAATTGATTTTTAGAACACACGAAGCCCATGTAACCCCTCAAACTAATTTTTGAAGGTAACTTGAAGTTAAGGAACTATGCTGATTGAACAACTGCTAACCAAAACTCGGCATGTTATTGACTATATAAGATCATCTGTAAGGTCAAAGTGCAAAATTATTATTTTATAAAGGGTAAAATCAGCTGTTACTAACCAAAACTCTGTTCAAACACTAAATGCCATAAAATTTGCGCACCAATAAAATCAAAATATTGTGAATTTCATTCATGTTTCCCTGTTTTATATCAAATAAAAGTTCTATATCTCTCAAAACACCTTTCAATAACAAGTTTGTGGCGAGTTGCCAATCGACTGCTTTCTACATATTATAAAAGATCTGTGCTTATCGTATTTGTTTATTAGCCGCTGTTACTATACACTTTATCAATTTGCGAACGACAAAATATCATGCAAATAAACAAATTTCATACAAATACAGTACATACATACACACAAACCAAGTTATTTGTTAAACTGTCATAAATAGAAATTACGTTTACTCGCCTTACGGCACGCAATTTGTTTTTGTGATAAGATGTGGTTTAGCAAATCGCTAGAAGACGCTTACCACACCATTAATTGCCGGATATTGCCGCTTAATAAACAACAGTAAATATGTATATGTATGTATGTATGTATAGAAGAAAGTTCGCACAGTTGCCGTGCAAGCGAAAATCAACAAATTGTTTACGGATTTTTGGCATATACTGTACGTAAGCAATATAATTACTCTTCAACAATAAATCAATTACCGTTAGCGTAATTGAAAAGCCAAATCTTTACGTATATATCTAATATTTAATGTTATTGCAGCAATTACTGTTGTTTTTATTGTTGTTGTTGTTATTATTTATATTGTTTAATGACTTAAGTCATTATGTTTGAAGTACTTATGCCCGATATAAAAGTCGATAAACGAATTAAGGTGCGAAATTGAGTGAGATTTTTGTATATACACACACACTTGTGTATGTTATGTAAAGTGTGAAGCCATTTATTTGTCAATTACATACATCAATCAGCGAGAATAGAGTCATAAAATGTGATTATATGCTGCCTGTTGTTTTGATTAATTTAGTGGTTGTTAGTGATTTTTCATTGCCTCAAAAGTGGGCCGCATTGAACGAAACTAACGAAATTTATCGATCAACAAAATCTGGCCAGTGGCAACAGTCAGTAAATAAATAAATATATTTACAGCTTGATTGTCCGAGTGTTTGCGCGCGCAAATCACAGCCAATAGCGATTTTTCACATGCGAATGCAAAAATTATGCCAAACGATAAACGCACGCTTCGCACGATCAAAACACAAAAATAAGCCAAACTAATAATAATAATAGCAATAACAATAGCAATAATAAAGCGTTATTTATTTAAAATTTTAGAAAATATTTGAAGTGTACAAAACACGCGCTGATAAGTGATAAGTCTTGCATAAAGTGCGATTTGTGCGAACAATACGACGAGCAAATGTGCCTTAAAACTAATTGCATAGGAAATTTAAAAATATTTTATTCGCGTGTGTATTAAAGATTAGTAGAATTTAATTTTGAATTGTAGCGATTAACAGTTATTATATGATATTTATTTGTGAAGCGCAAACAACACTCCGAATAGGCAGGTTTTAAGTACGAGAAGTACGAGTATAAGTGTACGCACGCAGACAGTTAGATACTCACTATGAGAGACCGAGGGACGCAACCTCCCACCGGATAATAATAAACGCGCTAACACGCTTCCAAATATTGATTTCAAATATTCTAATCATGCGATCGAGACATGCACAATAACAACAACAATGACAATGACAAAAACAAGGATATTATTATTTACCAAATAAAACATGAGAAAAACAACAACAAGCTTTAAGTAGAGCGATTTTCCGATATATATACCACATATATATATATATATAAGTAGGCAAAAATCTTAAATTTATTTACATAATTGTATACACATATAGTTTACATTGATTACTATAACCTAAAAGTGAGGTTAAGTTGATACGAAGTAAGGTTAGGTATTTTTATTTATTTCTTTCGATAAAAAAATAATTTTTTTCTCATTTTCCATCACTTTTTTCATACAAATTGACGTTTTATGTATTAAGAATATATAATAAAGGTCATAGACAAGCGAAAAGGAGCTTTACTGCCTTTAAAAATCAGAGGCTTTCAAATCTTTTCTAAATCTTTAAAATGTATGTAGCGTTACACCGTTATATTATCTTATATTTATATAAAAATTATATCGTATATGTCTTTAGAAAAGCCTTTCTCTACCTCCGTTCCCCAATGTCTTTAAAACTCTCCGCAACTACTCTATATATAAAGGATGTTTCAATAAGAAATAAAACAAAAACTTTTTTGGGATAACAATGAAATTCTTTATTCCTATGAAAGTACATTCGATCCCATTATGTATGGAACTCGATTTCTTTTGCATGGCCAATACGAGCAAGTCCAGACGCTGAACCCAATTTTCGACGGTTTTCAAGCATAAATCGGCCGATACTGCTGCAATTTCACGATCGACATTCGTACGATCATCAATAGTCACTGGCTTGTTGGCGTAGACTGCGTCAAATCACACAACCGAGGTGGCCAATTGACTGAGCCATTTCATGGGATAACACCTTCACCAAACTGGAACGGAAATCGATTGTGACATTCGCTGTGTGGCTTGTGGCGCAGTCCATGTAGTCCAAGTCCATATCATCCAATTCGGGCCATTGTGCGGTAGCGATTACAATTCACAGTAACACAGTGCCGACCATCACGGTTGAAGAATCGCCCATTGACGCCGCCGGCCCATAAACCGCACCAAAACGGAATTTTTCCGGATGCAATAGTGAATCACAGAGTACATGTGGATTGCTGCCTGACCAATAACGCATATTTTGCTTATTGACGAACCCATTTATGACGACCATAAATTGGACGTCTTAAAGTTAGGGCCACTGACTCCGAATTTCGGTAGTAAATTTTAATAATTTCAACTCGTTGTTAGATCGTATATCTTTCCATGCTGAAATGGTAAACCTTACTGAAGAGAAATGTCAAAAGAGCGAGAAAAAAGATGGCATCGTTTGCAGTAGCGTCCCTTTTGAAAAATCCTTTATATTTCTTAGCTGTTTTAATATCAAAGTCAATATGTAATATGTAATGAATACGCTTTTTGCAAAATCGAGTGAGGATTCGAGGATTACTAGGAATATCGTGGTGCAGTGTTTCGGTTAAGTCATGAACATTTTTTTTTAACATTGTTCGACGCCAGTACTCGACTAAATCAATCAATATAATAGTTGACGCTCTTCGACAAGCAGTGTCAATTCAATTCAATTCAGCAAAGAAAACGCTTCACATAAAGCTCTGGAGACTGGTTATAACATTTGCGACCAGTAATGAGCGAAGAAGTTCGTTAAACCATTTATAGGATGATACCTCTATAAATCACTCCACAGCTAACTCCTCTCTATATCTATAGTTCCTTAGTTCTTAGTATATCAATGGCAATATCTAAGTATTTCATAGGTAAATATCGAAGAAAACAAGAACACAATAATCGGATATTTATCAGATATATCCATCGATTGAAGCCCCGTCAAAATTAGGACGATTAAATAACAGCACCATAACCTTAAATTTGGTCCATTATTGGAATCACCGATATGTTGTAAATATTTAAAATAAGAACTAGAAGACATATTTATTTATTTACTCTTAATTTTCAATACGAACTAAAATATAAAAATTGGCCTGGAAAACAATTTTTTTCGCGGACCTATACCAATAATTTTAACTACCATGTGAATCAATCATAAATGGCAAGCCACCATTAATGTACGAAGGTCGCTTTCTAAAAGCTTCATCGATCAATTTAGCTTTAATTAATTATAAATTAAAATAATCCAACATTTCGTGCAATATATTTACACATATTCAGAACATAATAACGAAGTGCAATAATAATGATCGATCGAAAATGAGCGGCCAAAATGTCATAATATTTATCAATTCTATTAGTTAAATATATATTTGTGTATATTCAGTTTAGAAATTATTTACGCAAATCAACAAATAATCTATTAGAACAAATGCTACATACGCTTGTAAACATTATTCACGAAAAATATTGAAGATTATAAGACATGTGCACCTAAACATTAATATAATAAATTATCAAAAAAATCGAACCTAATCTTTACCACCCATTTATCTCTTTCTAGTTGGCCACCCGCTCGATCGAGCCCTCATTCGGTCTGCTCTTCGGCGATTTGCTACGCGATCTCGATGTCGGCACCACCGGCGCCGCCATTATAATGAGCACACTCGATGTGTGCATGAACTTCTCAGGTCTCTTCGTCGGTCCGCTGTTGAAGGAATTCTCCTACCGCAAAGTGGCTATCGCCGGCTCACTGCTCTGTGGCATCGGCTTGGCGGCCACCTCACCAGCAGCCAGCATGGCGCACATACTCAGTACGTATAGTGTGATTAACGGTATCGGTGTGGGGCTGTCCACGTCGGCCGCCTTTGTGGCGCTCAATCACTACTTCAAGTATAAGCGTGGTCAAGCGGTGGGTCTCTCTATGGCCGGCACTGCGTTAGGTATGCTGATCATGCCGCAATTGGTACGCATGCTGCTCGAAGCTTTCGGTTTCCGTGGCGCGGTGCTGATGTTGGCCGGCATTGCGTTGAACTCCACAGTGGGTGCTGTGCTCTTGCAACCAGCCAAATGGCATATGATCGATGAGGTGATTGATGAGGAATTGATGACAGTGCCGGTGTCACCGCCCACACCGGATGTGAAGGTCATACGTGAGGATGCCGCTGAAGAAGATGCGCTGCCTGAGCTGAATACGCTACTCTTTCCCAAACAGCAATATATGCGTAAGAATTACTCGGAAATGGCGATGAACACAATGAACGGTACACGCTTGGGTATGCCCAAACGTCCCACATTCCCGCGCATCATGTCGCTAGCGGGCGTGCAATCGGCGGTGAATAACAGTCACTCCAATGGCGATGTGAATGTGTCGTTGCGCAACCGCAAACATTCGGTCACGTCAAATCTCTCCTACATGGACTTCACCGGCTCCATACTGCAAGTGCACATGAATGTGGGTGACGAAGAGTTCGAACGTAATGATCGTGAGCTGAAGCGTGTCAACACGGCGGCGAGCGGCATGGCGAATGCGCATCGTGACTCTTTTATAAAAATGCGCCCAACAGAGACTGAGAAGAATGAAGAGTCGGCCGAGAAGGCGGCGGAGAAGAAACCCGGTTTCTGGCGTCGTTTCGCTGATCTCATGGATGTTGACTTATTGCGTGATAAGATCTTCTTAAACATATTGTTCGGTCTGTCGATCTTCTATGTGGGCGAGATGAATTTCAAAATGGTCACACCATTCTTTTTCGCCAATCTTGGCTATAATAAGACAGATGTCGCATTCTGTTTATCGATAACAGCCATCACAGATATTTTAGCACGTATTATACTCCCGCCAATCTTCGATCGTACCACCATCAAGAAGCGTACGGTGTTCTTAGTCTCCATCATCTTTGTGGGCATCACGCGTTCAAGTAAGTATAACTGATTTCTTTGATAAATTAAGGGATTTGTCGGAAGAGCTATACTAGATGAAAGGGAATCTCATTAGGAGCAAAGTCGTAGTTAGATCATGTATAATAAGGTTCCCGAAAGTACAATATCGTCCCCTAATTGTTAAGAAACTAAGAAGTTGTCAGTTCGTAAGATGGAGACTGTTAAGACACCTGACTGTAAAAGGCCGCATTTAAGCCATTCGTACTTCTGATGACGTGGGTACTTGGAAAAAATTGGTTCTGACCTGAGGGTTTTACCATGTGTACTCTATGTTTTTGGGGGCGCCGAATCCGAATTCGAGATCCATTTAACCCTATCATTACAGGGTTTTGACATAATGGCGGTGGACAAAACGTTTTTAAAAATCTTCGGTTTCACTTGAATATCGCTTCTCCGGAGGTTACGGATTACGAATCCGGTGTCGGTTTTTGTTTTTCAAAATTTAAAATGGCGAATCCACTATGACGAACGTTTTTTTTAATTTATTGGATTCGCTTCAAATTCCTTACTCGGGTGTTTTCGGAGTTTTCAGCCTATCAATTGAGATTTTCGACTCTCCTCAGAAACATTTGGATTGCTTGGACTTGAGGCTTTGATTACTCAAATTTAGGCGATTATTTGACACATAAATCAATCTCTGCCGAATTTCCCACTATTTCATTTCTGATTTTAATCAAATTTGTACTCTATTTTTTAGTCATGGCCGAGCAAACCGAGTGGACTCAACTAATGGTTTGGCTATCGATTTGCGGTTTCTTCCGTGGCTCTGCGTTGGCGAATTTCACACTCACCGTTTCCGAATACTGTTCGCTGGAGAAATTACCCTCCGCCTTCGGCTGGCATTTGGTTGGCAAGGCTGTATTTGTCATCTGCCTGGGACCGCTGATCGGTAAGCATATGTTTCGTATGACTTAGAGGTTTTTTGCTAACTTTTATTTTTCTTTATGCTTATCACAGGTCTCATACGTGACGTCACCACCAGTTATCCCATCTGCATACACGCACAAACCGTTTGCATATTCATGTGTGTAATCGCCTGGGCGATCGAATATTTGATAACATATTTGAGGGAACGGAAAGCTAACGAAGGCATCAATGCCACAATCGGACCCGAGACCAATATCAAACACTAACACGTGCTTAATTTGGGGCAATTGAGAAAGGGATATTTTTATAAGAAACTGTTTTTCGTGAAACTTACACTCTGATATACTATATACAGACACACACACACACACACATACTTATATGTATATTTAAGTAGTTAGTTATACTATATGGAATACTATTTACATATGTACAGATGTATGTATGTATATATATTGTTAAAATACATATGTATGTACTTATGCAGTGAGCGAAATTTCTTTATATTAGTTAAATGCATACATAACTGTATGTATGTATGTACTAGGTGAGTTAGTGTTTAGTAAGAGCTTAGTATAAATACAAAAACAACAAACACAGCTCATAAATAAATATGAGAAGAAGAAGAAGTTTGTATGTATGTATCTCCGTGTGCATACGTGAAATGTGCGATTTCCAATGTGATAGTTCAAATTATGCTTATAGAACGTAAGGCTAGAAATACGACGCGTGCGTTTAACGGTATTCCACAGCAACTGTACTCTTTTTTATATAAAAATTTTCTAGCATACCCAAGAAACCATAGCGGCAAATGAAATGGTGAAAAAGAGGTCAAAGTTGAGAACAAAAAAAAAATTACCGTGAAACTTTAACGTATTGAAATGAATTTGAAAAGGCAAAAGAGACGAAAAAAAAAGAAAATGAAGAAAGTAAAATAAAAATAAAAACAAAATCGGAAGTATTACTTATGTATGTGTGGAAAATTAATTAACTAAGAAAATAACTAATTTCATTTTTACTATAATAATTTTTGTTTTGTTATGGTCATACGTTTATGTATGACTGCTTAAGCGATTTTCGATATACTTAGTTAGTTATGAAATCTAGTTGATTATGTAAATAGGCATTACTAGTACTTAGTACTTAGTAATTAGTTAAATAAGTTTTTTTGTTGTAAAAAATATTTGCAAAATTTTTCCTTTAATTTAAGCCTTTATAATTTCTTTTATTATTATTTTGTTATTTGTTTAAAATAATTTTTTTTAAATAATTTTTTTTGTTAAAAATTATTTTTTGCTAAAATTATTTTTTTTTGTTTGAAATTAATTTTTGTTTGTTTAAATTTTTTTAAATTATTCTTTTTTGTTTAAAATTAATTTTTTTGCTTTAACTTATTACTTTTTTTTGTTTAAATTTATTATTTTTTATTTAAAATTAATTATTTTTTGTTTAAAATTCGTTTTTTTTTGTTAAAAATAATTTTTTTGTTTAAATAATTTCTATTTTGTTTGAAATTGATTTGTTTTTTTTTTTAATTAATTTTTCAAAATTATTATTTTTTTGTTCATAATTAATTTTTAATTTCTTAAAATTTATAATACAAAATTAATTTTGAGACTTAAGCAAATACTAAAACACTTTTGTAATAAAAAATTTCACATTTGTACTTTAAATGCTTGATTAAGTTTAAAAAAAAAAATTGTTAATTGAGTTTAAAACAAAAATTGTAACGGTACTTAAAAACTTGTAACTTAAAAGCAGTAAATATTATTAGTTAAGAACAAACTGTTAGTACATATGAATCATATATGTAGAACAACCTCAAGCCAATAACGGACTAAAATATTTTTATTTTCCGATGAAAAAAATTAATATTTGCCAGTACTTATACAAAAAGGAAATAATACAAATAATAATTGTGTAAAATTTAGTTGAATATTTCCGAATGATATACATATTATATATACTGTAAATAAATTGATACACTGTAAATATTAACACACAAACGAAAAAAAATATATATATTTCTATAATAAGTTTAGAACCTTTGGTTTTCATTATTTGTGAATTTTTATCGGTAAGTATAATATAATCAGCATCAAAAAAGCGCTTGAGTTAAGGAGATATGCCCTGGAAGCATTTCTGAACATTTTAGGAGCACTCAATAACGTATCAACGGTATATATTCTGAGTAGTATCGAGTCAATAGGTGCTGAACCGGCTATACAAAGGTGGGAAAAAAGCCTCCTGACCTTTAGAAGGATAACAGCAGAATGGAACAAGGCTCGAACGACTAAGGAGGTTTGTAGAGGAGGAGTGCTATCTCCGACCCTTTGGACACTGGTGGTAAATAATTTGTTAAGGAATCTAGACGGTAAAGCCCCCAAGATAATGGCATATGCGGACGACATTGCTATCATAACAACGGGAAAGTGTCTACACACTATTAGCAACATTATGGCCACAGATGGCTAACGCAAGCGGGTTTGGGATTAAATGCGGAGAAGACCGCTATGCTTCTCTTTATAAGGAAATACAAAATTCCTCCATGGAAACCACCCTGATTAAATGGAACGGAACTCTCGCCGAAGAACCGCATTGAGTACCTAGGGGTAGTCGTGGACAGCAATCTGCTGTGGAAGTTAAATGTGTAAGAGAGGGTAAGGAAAGCCAGTAATACTTTATATGCATGTAGGCAGATGCTTGAAAACACCTAGTGGCTTTCTCCCTCTCTTATGCACTGGTGCTACCCAGTAATAGTGAGACCGATTCTGCTCTATGGTGCTATTGTATGGTGGACGGACCTACGGAAATCAACCTATCGGAAGCCAATGGAATGGATTCAGAGGCTTGCAGCGCTTTGTACAACAGGTGCTCTAAGAACCACCACGGTGGCTCTTGAATGGATACAAAATGTCGCCTTTAGATCTCTTGGCTGAAAACTGCTCGCCAAATCGGCGGCATGACTACTGTCGGGAGGAGAATTGTCATATAGAACCTTTGGGCATAGCTCGGTGGGAAAGGGTGGTCTGGCTGGTACCGACTACCAACACTGGCAAACCCATGTATTGTCTATATCTAGACAGGAGCATGGCAAGGAAGATGATAACGCGCTGGAAAAATATACGTAGTGCAGAATAGCTAAAGCCATGAGTAAATCGGTAAACATAAAATTCCTTCTGTCGCTCGATAGAAGGAACTGTAGGAGCATAGTTGGAATTCTCATCGGTCACTGTCTGGTGTCGGCACACGCCTGTAAGATGGGGCTAACGGATCGAGATGACTGTAGAAAATGTCAAGAGCAAGGTATAAGAGAAACAGTGGAAGATCTCTCCTGCATTGTCAAGGCAACGGCTCCAAGCTGTATGAGAATCTGGAATAGGTATCGTTAGTAAAACCTCAGAACCTACTAGAATTCGCGACAAGCGCAGGCATCCTAAAGGAAAACTACTTCTCTTTGGCCAACCAGACTAACCTAACGTAATATAATCTTAATATAAATACTAATAATTTCATTCTAACTTTCCCTAATGTTTTTATTATTCGACAAATGAATGCTTTTAAAAGTTTTAAGAAGACTGCCAACGTCTCGTGGATTTTATAAGAAATGTTTACGTGTCAAAAGATCACACGGTGTTTGGAATTGAGTGACTGGGGCGATTATTACTAAAAACTCTTCTTTCAGATTAGAGAAATTTTTTCTCGGAACCGAAAACATGAAATTCATTACGGTTACGTAGAATAAATCGTCTAGAGAACTAATATAATTAGAATGCCCAATCATAAGTCTAACTAGATTTAGACATAACAGATTGAGCTGCGACATAACAGTACACTTCAAAAATAAAAATATTTATAAAAAAGATATAAGCAGTCCCAAATGAGTACTTTAAACCTACGTTAACGCTTTAAATATTTTTTATTTTATTTTAATATTATAACTCTTTATTTATAAGAAAAACTTTCTCCACAATTCGTAATTCAGATTTTAAGTTTAATAATATATTACATATACGTAATCATTACGATTGTAATACATCAAAACGTCCCACTTCACGTATTTATCGCTCACTGGGTGCATTTCATTTCGTAGTAGCTATTGCTTGCTAAGCAACCCTGTGCAATGTTTTCATTGAACTGTCAACTGGGTCAATAGCCAACACAGCTGCTGAAATTTTACTATTTGAGAATTTTACACAAGAATTTTATTAATTTCACGCAAAGGAATTGTTAAAATGGTGATACAACAACTGAAAGCAGTGGTGCTAAGCATTATCAAGTTATTCAGGCGTATGATGTGTTGTTTTTCATTTGGGCGACGACGTAAACCCAGCTTTTCCGAACCAATGGAAATAAAAATAGTTGTTGACGGGGGACAAGCGACACTACCGGTGGGGGCGCAGTCGCCGAATTCTACACGGTTAACACAAACAACACAACACGTAAAGAATCTAATATAGTTAATGCGCACAGTTAAATAACACATACACAATATTGTTTGTACAGGTGGATAGAGACTGGAACACTTGGGATGATAGTCCGCGTACGGTCACAGAGCATATAGAACAGTATCGACAGAGGCTAGCCAAACCGCCAACGCCACCACCAGCAGAACAAGAACCAGATTTCTTCACAGTAACATAAATGCGCTTAAATTAGAATTTCTGTATACATATAACATTTGATTTATAGGAATTAGCGCCCGTCATAAAACCACAACCTAAATATTACCTCGGTGACGATAGCGCTGATAAAGCGAATTTCTCAAGATTAAAAGCTACAACCGATGTGCCAATCGCAATGAATGTAATAATAACACAAGAAACATTGATAAGAAATCTATACAAATATGTATTTCAACACTTTCAGGCTGATCTTGAGGACTGGGTAGACGATTCCGTCGATGGCGGCTGGGATGAATTGGACACAGAGCAAACTAAGCAACTGATACGTGAAAATCGTCGACAAATGCGTCAGCAACGCCAACAGAAAACCGTCAAAACTGCCGGAATTGAAGCCACACAAATGGCACGTAGCGCACAGCATAGTCGTACATAGTATAGGTGGTCATCACGGGATCACTATGATAACTATGAATTGCATATACTGACATAGGGAACTCGAGTACAATTTGAGTGTATGTTTTTTTTTTTATTTTTAATTAGTTTAGTTAATGCCGTTGTAAATACACTATTGGTAGGTGTAAACACAGCGACAGACACACCCACTTAACGCAATATAAAAGTGCAAGTGTGATTATGATTTTATGACTGCTTATTATTGTTGTAGTAAATTTATGCATAAGGAATTGTAATGTAAAAAACAAATTGATAAATTACATTCCTAAATAAAGTGCAATTTTTATTTATTTACGAAAAATAATACTATAGTTTGAAATGCATGCTGATATTCTAAAAGGTGTTGTTCAATTCATATAAACAGCGTACATAAGCATAATAGTTAAGTAATGTGTATTTGATGTTATTATTAGTTTGCTGTACAAACTGATTTTTCAAAACTAAAACTAAATATATGTTGTAAATGTTTGTAACTTAAACTTTAGGCTAAAAAACAAATTTAATATATTTAAGTACATAAATAAAAGTATTTGGAGTTATAAATGGGAAACAAATTGTTTTTTGTTGGCTATAAATCCAGGTCTGCTAGAGTTCCGAACAACCAAGTATAATGAAAATGGAAACTGATGGATCCTTGCTTGTTTGTGACAGGTACGGTATATGTGAATACAGTTGAACTTCCTAACCCGAATCCACATTATCTACCAAAAAGTTCCGAGTTACGGAGAGTAATTTATATGAAATTCGACTTCTATTGCCAATTCAAGAGTTCGAGTTATGGCGATCTTCGACTTATAGAAGTTCGAGTTATGGAAGTTCCACTGTATATATAACAAATTTTTCGTTGCACCAAATTATTTTCGGAAATGCGAAATTTTGTCACCCATACATTTGTCGGTCTTAGGTATTTGCATGCACAACTACTTGACTAGAAATTATTTCCTTAGTTGTGCTGTGAAGTGAAGTGTAACAACTTGCGGTTTGAGTGCAATAAATAAAATGACGACAAAAGTAGCCGGTAGTGCAACTGTAGATTAGGTCCATGAAATCTGTGCAGCCTTTATAAAAGCAGCAAGTGTTGTTACAATTTCTTCACTCACTTTTGGATAACAGTTAGCAATGGTAGGTATTTTCATAAGCACTAAGCTTAACACAATAATATTCGGTTAAAATATTGCAGTGCCACTTACCTTTGTTGTTGATACTACCGCTTTCCGCGTTAGCGCTGCCTTCATGTGCCGGCCAAGCATTGCAGCCAGATATACAAAATATATGGGAGTCTTTTGCACCAGGCGAACTATTACGCCTCTTGGAAGATGCTACATACACAACACCGTTTAAATATAACGTCATAGCACAACGGCGTTCAGATGTGGAGAAATCACCAACAGCGGATGGCACAATTTATTCGACACCGGCGTCAATACACAAGCGTGCTGATACATCAACCGACAATATACAATACACCGCTGAAGATCAATTAAATGCACCCTCAAGTGATGAATTCAACTATGACCAGGCTTATGAAGAGTTTGTGCGCAAATATTTTGGTGATAAACTAGCAGAAGACAGCGATTCAAATGAAAAGCATGAAGCAGCACTTGATGCGGAAGAAAGCGAAGAAACGGAACAATTGGAAACGGAACACGATGATTCAACGGAAACGGAACTTTTGACAGAGGAAACGAAAAATCGTACACAACGTAAGGCAAAAGAGAAATGCCGACATATCAAAAAGAAAAAGCAAAATTGTCTGATTTGCGAGAATGCACGCACAGGCGAAAAGTCGGAAACATGCTCCTTTTCCCGTGCAAGTGAACCGCAGCGTTATGCTTTCGAAAAAGAAAGCAGCTACAAAAAGCAACGTGATGCTGACGAGCCTTCAACGCAAAGCGCTGAGCAAACGTCTTCGGAAGAAGCAGAGGTGGCGGAAACAGCGCCAATTGTCAAAAAAGTTGACCAAAAAGCTCTTCTAGGCAAACGCAAGCACGAGAAACCGCCAAAAGATAGCAGCACTTGCTTGCAATTGGTCAAAGAAGGCAAGATTTGCTATCAGTGCGTCGATAGTGACGGCACATCCACCAAATGTTATGTACCCCGTAAAACAACAAGGAACGACAGCAACAATAGGCAGCGACCAGCCAAAGACAATGAGCACAAAGTACAGAAAGCGCAGCAGCGCATTTACAAGCGTACCATTTCCTATTCTTTCGAGAAGGGCACCAATGGCACTATGGACAATGAACCAACAATTGCTGTGACGCAGTTGCAAAATGCAACCGTCGCAAACAGTGCACCACATTTGAAGGAGAAGATATTCATCAAGGTGGTTAAGCAAAATGAAACCATAGCGGAATAGTTTAACCTCAAATTCTATTCACTTCAGTATTCAAATTGAAATGGCGGTGTATATATGTACGTCGGTGTGCGCTTGTATGCACTACTTCTTTTGCTTATTGGCGTAAAGCCTTTTTTCACTGATGCGCAAAAACTGTTTTATGCAGAACAAAATATACACCTTATACTCTTTCTACATATATTTCAATATAACTTTAACACATTTTTAACTCACTAACGTTATACTTTAGTTTATTTATTACGCGAAAATGTTCTTCATAAATTAAGCGAATAAAACTGCACGCCGCGAAAGCTAACTGCTCACTGACTGACAAATGCGAATGGGTGGAAAACGAAACGGCAATGGTAGGGTTGACAGGTCATAGGGAAATTATTTTAATGCGTTAGAATGCAGAAGCATGCACATACACATGAACACATATATAAATGTGTGTAAGTATATGCATGAAATTTGATATTGTGTCGGTTGTTACTTTTTATATATTTTACACTTTCTTAAATAATTTTTATATGAAAATTTTTAAAATAAAATTTCGACAAATTTATGTTCTCTGTTATGTGTTTGGTAGTGAGCGTTGATCTGCAATCAGTATTAACCTCTATGTCTTATGTATAATTCTATAATCTGATTCAAGGCATAAAAAGAGGGTTAAAAAATTAATCGGAGGTTGAAAGTGGGTTTTAAGCTAATGGGAGCTCCGAAATCATGGAAGAATCGAGCATTTCGTCTACAATAAATTGCAATTTGGTGTTAGCAGACACTGACAGTTTTCAATAGAGACTGAAAGGTGAAATCTTTTCACCGAAAGTCTTCAAAGTTAAAGTCTTACTCTCTTCAAATATTATTTAAGATTTGCTTAGCTTCCCAAATTAATTATAAACTTACTTTTATTGTGCCCTTTTAATGAAAAATGTCGTAATATGTAAAAATAAACCTTTATTTATAAAATAAGGTTATCATTATATCATAATACAATAATAATGTCTTTCCTCTTTATAATCATACTTCCGCATAGGGCAAATTGGCTGATAGCGACATGTTGCAAACTACGCCCATTTGCACACTTAAAAAAAAAATATTTGCTTGTTTTTTTTTTGTCAAAGTTAAATAAATTAATAAATTACAATACATAGCGTATATAGTATGTGTAAGTTATTTATGTTTTTTTTTTGTGTTACAAGACGAAATTAATAATTTTAGTTTTGTATTTATGTAGGTAAGTATGTATGTATATTGCTTAACGCCATACATTGCTACATGTACATATTTATAATTCCAGCCGTTATAGATTATTGTTATTATTGCTGAATGATAGTTGCATTTACTTAATAATTCGCTTAATGCATCACTTCGTTTCAACATTATTGGTTAGTGCTTATCGTTGCTTAATTTATATAAAATTATATATATATATCTTGATTTATATATATATATTTGTTTACAAGTTTTCTGCTTATATATAGTATATGTTTGTATATAGAAATTGTGGCCGCCATTTAATTGATCATTAGTTACTGTTTGTATTATTAATGTTGTTACTGTTGCTGTTGTTGTGGCTGTTTGTATTGTTAATGGTAACATCATTCACAATGGCGATTGGTTCTTGATTCTGATTTGGCACACTATCCATATTGGGTATATAGTCCAACGCCATCATGCAGGCGAAGACGGTCATCACCATTTTCGGTTTCACTTCCGTTATATCTTCGGGCAGTGCATAGACGCGTGCACCAATCTTACGCGCCATAGAAATAGCGTATTTTGCATTGGCCAAATTGTCCTAAAAGCGGAAATAAAATATATATTTAATCGAATAAATTTTTAATAAAAAAAAAATATTTATATTTTCACTAATATTCATACAAACCTCTTCGGTACCGCCAGTTCGCACCAAGTCATAGTTTATGCTACCCTCCTTAATCGAGTCAATCAAATCGATTACAATTTTACCATCGGCAATGGCCGAATCGTTAAAGTTCTTCAAGCTTGAGGTCTTGCCGGCGGCAGACAATTTGCTATTGACCCATTGCACGATCTCCTTCTCGATTATGGGACTGCCGGTGTTGGCCAAACGCGACAGAATTGACAAAGTGTAGGCGCGCATCAGTTGCCAAATTAGCGCTATAATATTGAAGGAAATTTTCAGTTAAATAATGTTTAATACTGTCAACGGTTTAATTTTTTTACACACCCAAAGTTAGTGTAGCATTTCCATCGTTCAAATCCTGTCCGGCAATACCGACAAGCGAGAATTTCAGCTGTTTGCCCAAATCCACAGCGTAATTGCAATTTTCCAGCTTTTCCATGAATTTGCGTAGAGGCGTGAAGCGTTTGTGCACACGCGGCCAGTTCACAATACCGGGTTTGATGATATCGAACAGCTGGAAGATGACCAAACCGTCAGCAAGATCAGAATACAACCAGTTGACATGTGGTGCGACACCCATGGAATTCATCCAGTTTCTGTAAGCTGTTAAGAAAGTAAATGAAATTCGTTATTAAATCTATGTCCAACATAATTTTACAATAATTAAGTTTTTTGAGGTTAGGTTAGATTAGTTTTGTAGGCGAACTTATTACAACTTCTAAAAACGACAAAGTCTCTTCCAACACCACTTACTTTTCTCTTCGCGTGTCTCCTCGATCGACTCCAGTCCATCGATTTGTTCGGGCCTATCCAGTCCAGGATGATTGTTGAACAGGTTCGCAACGAAGGCCAAATTCAACTTGTAGACCCCATTGACAACGTCCTGCGGTGTCAAGAAGCTGCGACAGTTTAATTTGGCCGCCTGCTGCAACATAATCTCCGCACGCGATGTCAGATCCGACTCGCGCAACGCATCCAAATTGACATCGACATCATTGCCGGCAATCTGTTTCAGCAGATGTGAATAGATCTCAGAGTCTACAATGTCCGATTGGAAATTGGTGCAGCGACGTGAAATGCCAGCGCGTTCCAAATGATGGTTGACCCAACGCAACAGTATGGCTTCCGGTGACAGCTTCATCAAATCCTCCAAACGTTCGTTATCGAAGAGCAGACCCGCCAAACCGGGACAGCTGTCGAGCGTAATGTGGCTGAAGAGACCGATACGAATGATTTGCCACAACAATCCCAACACTAAATGTGGCTTGCCTTTGGCCAAATCGTGTGCGTCAATGTTGACAATGTTGCAACCAATCGCTTGCGATGAAACCAGCGCCAGCGTCAAGTTCTCAAACTCGCGATAAACTGTCAAATTCTTCTTGTTGATGGCACGCTCATCGATCGTATCCGGGCAGGAGTGATTGATAATCTTGCAGAGTAAGATACCATCCTTAATTGCTAGGTACAGATGTTTGCCCTCGGCGTCGATGGGTAGCAAATGCTTAAGATCTTGATCATAACCTAAATTCGAATTGATCCAATCGGAGAAGGCAAGTTGCTCTTCCAGACGCACAGAGTGCGTGGTGCCTTCGGAGGATATGCTTGACATGCCACCCAATGTTTCCAGATTCTCCTTCTTCGATACGACGGTCTTGAAGGTGCTCGCCACATCTTTGGATTTGAGATCGAGACATAGGTTTTCGAATTCCTCGATATTCAATTTGCCCTGATGTGATGTGCGTTGTTTATTCTGGAACTCAGAGATCATTTCGCGCACCTGATAGCCGGGCAATTTGAAACCGACCTGATCCAAAGCGTTCTTCAACTCGCACAAATCAATGAAGCCATCTTTGTTGGCGTCAATCTAGAAATGAAGAGTGGAAAGAAAATTTGAATTAAATCGTTGAATAATGATGTGGACAGACATATTAACATATGTATGTAAATAAAAAATATGTATTAATTGAATATTTCAGTAATAATTTGACAGTAAGGAAACGCTTTCGGCGGTATGGGCTGTCCAAAAAGTGAAACAAAGCATTAAGTGACATGAGTCATGCAATTCAGCGCTCGAAATATTCAATTTACATGCTCGTGACGAATCAGCGACGCCGACAATACGACAGCGCTGCCGTTTGATTACCTCCGGTTGTGGGTGATTTCAGCGCATAGGTCAGCATTGGCAGCATGTAAATCACCCATTCGACATGTACATAAGCAACAGCAACAACAACAACACAACAATAAGAAAATGTAATAAAATTTAAATACAATAAACACCAAATTCGACGCGGCAGTGGAAGTTGACACCGACTTTACTTTGGCTATGCTATGACTCGTACATTTGAGGCGCGTAAAAGCTGAAAACCGGTTTGTTGGCCTTTGAGCTGGTCGCTCACGCAACCCACACAGCACAGCGCAAACCATCGCCGGCATGACTGATAATGACAATCACGACGGCGGCGCCGACGTCAGCGCCAGCAGCATTTACAACAGCGCAAACGTACGCAGCGACTGCGGTAGCGTAGCTGCTGCGCAATAATATTTACTGCTGCCGCTGCTTATGCGTTAACACACACACAGTTACACATATGGACGTCCGCAATTTGCGTGTTTAATTGCTTTCCCGGCATACCAGTCCATTTACTCGTTTGTTCACTTAAGTTATATGATTTGTTTACTGTTTTTTTTTTGTTTTTTTTTTTGTTGTTTAAGGAAGCCTGCCAACACTAAATAAGGGCAATGACAGGAATGGTGCTACACTCCCAGTGTTTCTGATTTGATTGACGACCTGCATGGAATGCAAACTGGAATTTATAGTTTGCAACTGTAAACAAAGGTGGCCATTGATTTCATTCACCATTTGCAATCTGCCATTGCTCACTCATCGAAAGTTGCTGCTAATAATTATGAAAATCAAATGAATCACATTATGTATCATACATCCAGCAAAGGCGAACTGTGTATGGTTGTGTGTTGTACGTGTTCACCAAAGTAAATAAGCATTGCCAGTGGCCACAGTTTTGGCGAATTTTAAACTACTTAAATAAATTCGCGTTGATTTTGAGGAAATTTTGAAATTTTTCTATTTTTGTTGAGTCATATATTTGAGTAACCAAGTTTCTGTGTAAAGCAACTCGATAATGATTTTTTTTCTAAACACAAATATTAGTGGCTTCAGTCAGAAGTCATGTACTTTTCTAATATACAATATATTACAGATAAATAGTGCTACTAATATAGAGCTTTCGGTCGTTAGGTTTTAGAAGTTTTCAACCGAATTCTTTTTTATCGAGAGTTTTTTTGCCAACTCTCCCTCAGCAAGTGTTTGAGATGCATGTGAACCTGATAAAAATTTATAGTAATTCTTAGAAGTTTGCTGAAGTGTGTGAGGTTCTTGAGTTTTGCAAATAAATATTAACTTTTTTTATGTTGTGCCGACTTAAGGGATTTTATATGTATGTTGAGGTGCGGGAAATTTGGTAAATTTTCGATTTTCTGTAGAGGTATATATGTATGTATGTAGCCATATTTTTATTGAATACTTGGTATACGTCTTGCGTAGTACAATGTCTAGAACATAGTACCCGCTCAAGAACATAAAAAATACTAATAATTGTCAAAGTTATGAAAGGGTCGATAGATTACCGGCAGAACTATTCAAATACGGCGGCGAAGAACTGATAAGGTGCATGCATCAGCTTCTTTGCAGAATATGGTCGGAAGAAAGCATGCCTGACGATTGGAATCTCAGAGTGCTCTGCCCAATCCATAAAAAGGGAGATCCCACAATCTGCGCCAATTACCGTGGGATCAGCCTCCTAACTACTGTATGAAAGACTAAAGCCCACCGTCAACAAACTGATTGGACCTTATCAGTATGGCTTTAGACCTGGAAAATCGACAACTGACCAGATATTCACCATGCGCCAAATTTTGGAGAAGACCCGTGAAAAGAGGATCGACACACCACCTTTTTGTCGATTTTAAAGCTGCTTTCGACAGCACGAAAAGGAGCTGCCTTTACGCCGCGATGTCTGAATTTGGTATCCCCGCAAAACTAATACGGCTAATTACGGACGTTGAGCAACACCAAAAGCTCCGTCATGATTGGGAAGGACCTCTCCGAGCCGTTCGATACCAAACGAGGTTTCAGACAAGGTGACTCACTATCGTGCGACATCGTGCTGCAGAGCTAAATAGAGAAGGTACAATCTTCTATAAGAGTGTACAGCTACTGGCGTACGCCGATGATATCGATATCATCGGAATAAACACCCGCGCCGTTAGTTCTGCTTTTTCCAGACTGGATAAGGAGGCGAAGCGAATGGGTCTGGAGGTGAATGAGGACAAGACGAAATATCTCCTGTCATCAAGCAAACAGTCGGCGCATTCGCGTCTTGGCTCCCACGTCACTGTTGACAGTCATAACTTCGAGGTCGTAGATAATTTCGTATACCTGGGAACCAGCATCAACAACACGAACAATGTCAGCCTCGAAATCCAGCGCAGAATAACTCTTGCCAACAGGTGCTACTTTGGACTGATTAGGCAATTGAACAGTAAAGTCCTCTCTCGACGAACCAAAATCAAGCTCTACAAGTCGCTTATCATTCCCGTCCTGCTTTACGGTGCAGAAGCTCGGACGATGTCAACATCAGATGAGACGACACTAGGAGTTTTCGAGAGGAAAATTTTGCGCAAGATTTATGGTCGCAGACGATGGAACGATGAGCTGTATGAGTTATACGACGACATTGACATAGTTCAGCGAATAAAAAGACAGCGGCTACGCTGGCTAGGTCATGTTGTCCGAATGGACGAAAACACTCCAGCCCTGTAAATGTTCGATGCAGTACCCGCCGGAGGAAGCCGAGGAAGGGGAAGGCCTCCACTCCGTTGGAGGGACCAGGTGGAGAGCGACCAGGTTACACTTGGGATCTCCAACTGGCGCCGAACTGCGAAGGAGAGAGAGAAGTGGCGCACTATCGTCGATTCGGCTATCACCGGCTAAACGGTTGCAACGCCAATCACATACATACATGAAATTTTACGCAAAACGCGTTTTTTTCAATGAGGCTTGCCGTGACTACGATTACAGTTCATCAGCTCAACTGAAAGCATAAAACCATTTAGTAGGGGGTCTTGTGGTGACATGATTTCGATAATAAAGTTTCAAGTACACTGTTTTCTAGTGTAGCGGAGCAAGATTCAAAACGCTATAACCTCACTTCTACTGCTTAAATCTTTATCAAAATTTGAGATAACATTCTTAATGTTGATAAAAAAAGTAATGATTTTGACCGACTCCAACATATACAACCCCTTAAATCATGTTTTGACAGCTGATATGACAGCTTTCTCTCCCTCTAGGTAATACATTTTTGGTATGGTACTGATATGGAAGGTGGATTTCGACTAAGATTGCTCACGGCAGTTGATGAAATGTAAACCTCTCAACGGAAGGGCGTTCCGTTTAATCTCTAAATCACATTTTTGAAGAACATCGTTTTTTATTCGAGACCATTTCTGTCATTTATAATACAGACCAACTTTATAATACATTCTATGGGTCCTGTAAAAGATTATACAAAACATTAACCGAGTTGGAAAACAGTTTCTGATATTTCTAACACCGACTATCCCTCAACTAAGTGCGAACCACGAAAAAAATATATTGGTCAACAACAAAGCAAATAGCTAAAGAGGCTTTTGGTATACCCTACCATATACTGGCGCCATAGTATTATTCTTTATTTATCTATCTACAATTGTATGTATGAATGCATATTTCGAAAAGGCGCTTGCGCCATTCAGTGCAAGTAAACAAATAAATTATGCAAAAAAAAAAATAAGAAAACAAATTTCCCAAAATAATAATCTTCAAACGTATTTGCAATTCTATTAAAAAATTAAAAAAATAATATTGCAAACAATCGCACTTTTTTTGTTTAGCGGCAGAGCACACCTTTGATTTTACTACTGAGTGCCGATTATCAGTAATAAAATATTATTTTCGGTTATCTAAATGCAATAAAGTTTATTTGGGGCCTGAGTTGTGAAATGTTAAAAAATATAACGCGTAATGTGTAGGAAATAATTTCTTAATAAAAAAAATTGAAGAAAATTTTAACATTAGGTTTATTAAGGTTAGACTATTTTGAGGTAGAGATATAAACCTAAAAATTTAAAGGAATTGTTAAATTTTCTAGCAATACAAAGAAAATATGCTGAAGGTATTTAAAATTATAAAAATAAAAAATATATTTCATCTGATTGATGACAAAAAAAATTCATAAAATTAAACACAAAAAAAAAAAATAAAATAAAATAAAATATCGATAACAATGCATATCGAAAAAGTATCGCGTAAAAATTCCAAAAATCTGCGAGCACAAACTTTGCAATTACATACATTCTTGAACACTTTGAGGCAATGAACAATTTAGATAAAGAAAACAACAACTATCACTACATAATTGATAATTAATGGGGGGAAAATGAATATACACAATAATATTGATCACCTTGTTTCGCAGTATAATCGAATACAACACTGTCATGCGTATTTATAGCATATTTTGCAAACTGGGGAATTCACGAATCAGGTCTCACATTGGCATTCATGATAATTACGAATATTTCATGCTGCTGAAC
Organism: Zeugodacus tau; assembly: GCA_031772095.1. Lineage (NCBI taxonomy): Eukaryota > Metazoa > Arthropoda > Insecta > Diptera > Tephritidae > Zeugodacus > Zeugodacus tau. The sequence continues at coordinate 42,597,742 of CM062650.1, forward strand.
GATAAGATAACGAAATTTGAAATTTAAATGAAATTGAAAATAGTTTGAGAAACCAACTCCATGGAAATATAAATATAACTGAAGGTCTATATATTCGCGTATGAAAGAAAATGTAGAAATCCATCAGTTGTGAGAATATGACTTTAATTAGAAAAAAATCATTTCAAATTCCTAGCAGCTCAGATAGCGGTAAAAGTAATGAATCACCGCTTTATACTATATGCAGAAGAATACCAAAAAATGCTCAGAACTTCCAACTGTTGTTTGAAATATGACTTTTAACTAACAACCGGCCGCTATATATTACAAAATCGTACACTCAACACACACACACAAACACATTTGAATAATGAATAACATAATCGATAATAGATGTTGCAAAGGAAGTGATAACGAACACTATCTCAGCGATAAATTATGTGCGGTAGCACGAGTACAGTTGTGTGCGCAATAATAGAAACGAATATTTAAGAAATTGTTGAAATTTTTTTTCGAAATTTCGAAATTTTCGAAAGTAAATAAAAAAACATAAAAAAATTTAATATACAGTTGAACTTGCATAACTCGAACTTCTTTAACTCGAAGTTCTCCATAACTCGAACTCTTGAATTGGCAGCAGAAGTCAAATTTCGTATAAATAACCTGCCGTAACTCGGAAGTCTTTCGAACTCGAAGTTTTTTGTGGATTATGGTGATTCGAGTTAGGGAAGTTCTACTGTATTTTCGAATTTCATAAACTATTTTTGCGATTTCGATAAAATTATGAGTAAAATAAGCACATATTTCCATTTCTATGCACGCAGCTGTAAATTTCGACATTAACGACATTTCGAAATTACAAAAAAAGGGTCATAAAAATACCGACGTTATTTATAACTAATAAAATATGGCGGGTAAGCGAGTGCTTTGTGGAAATTGCAGGGGGAAAATGACTCATAGCACAAAAAAAAAATATATTAAATATATTCAAAACGTAGTCTTCAAAGTAGTGAAAACAGTCATAAATCCTTGAAAATTTTCTATGAAGTACACAATCATCAAAAAATTCAAAGTTCGTATTACTTTATAATTTCCAATGAAGTCTATTTTGTGTTGAACTCTTTTATTGCCTGTGGTTGGCGTTTATAAATTATTGACTTAACAAATAAGCTCTTTATTGCCGTATAAATTTGCTTTCAAAGGAAATAACGAAGCATAAAAGTTAAATAATACGATTTATCGATAAGTAATTTTCCTTCCTAGAAGAAATTATTACTTAGTGTGTGCAAAATAAAAAATATTAAAAAATTCACGCACTCTCCGCAAATAATTGAAAATTGATTTGAAAAAATTTTCGAATTTATCGACATTTCGACTTTTTTAAATTTCGGTTTCGAAGCAGATCCTTCACACTCCTGCCAAAACTTACACCGGGCAACAGTTCCTCCAATGTCTGCTGGTATTCCTCGAGCACTTGATGATGTTCCACGTCCAAAATATCCGCCATTTTATGCACTTTACACAAGTTATCGATTCTTTAAATGTGTTAGTAAATTCTAATAATGCTGACGTCACCAACACACTAAGCCTGGTATAAAATCACCAATTAATACACCAAAAAAGCACAAAAACACCGGCAAATTAGCATAAAACACAACAACAAACTAATTTGGTAGTTGTTGTAAATTTCTTATGAGGATTGCTTGACCGACCGCCTGACTTGAGTTGAAACAATTACCGTCGTTTAATTGGCCACGATTCGAAAATGTGTAGAAAAGCGCTTTTGCGAATTCAACGGCAGACCAAATACTAAAACAGACTAACTGATTGATTTTAGCAACTAGGGTGTTGAAGTGCATGAAAAGTGTTCGATACCGAACACCAAAGTACCGAAGTCTTTAAGCGCGCTGCTGCTGATAACTAACACAGAACAAATGTGTTTTTATGAATCCGATAATGATAAAGTGTTCGAGCAGTGTAGTGTGGGGCACTAACAATGCATATACAGTTAGTTATACACTTGTGCCTGTGTAGATATGTATGTATTTAACAACCGCAGGTGTACACATTCTATCGCAGCACTAACGGAGTAGGGGATGGGTGGTGGGGCGGTCAGTCCAAGTAAAGGCACGTCGAAAAATTTTCGGTTTTTTTTTCTCTATAGATTTCAATTAATTTATAGTAGTTTTCTGTTCTTGAACGCATACTCAAGTGTTTTAAGTTAGTAAGTGCTTACGCGCCGTGTTCGTCATCATGCCTACCTTAAACGTAAGCATATTTGGGTTATGGAATTTGGATTGGTCATTTTGTAAAGATATGAAAATGTGTTTTTTTTTGGGCAAAATCCAATACAAACATACATACATATATGTACATGTGGAAAGTAGAGAGAAAACATTTTTAATATCATAAAATATGAACACATACGAGATAAGGTGAAATGAAAATTATGCTTACGTCATTACACTGCTTTCAGCAAAATTTTAATTAAAAAGTTATCTAATTTCAAAATTGCGATTTTTAAGAACTATTAATTTACGAAAGTTTTGAAAAAAATTCCCTGAGTCCGCCATTTTAATTTTAAAAAGAAAAAAGGTTCAATCCGGCCCAGAATTATCTATTTATAAAACTATTTTCTCTTATCAGATTGATTTTAGATGAATCTCTAGGACTTATAATTGTCACCACAAGGACCTTTTTTTGGAACTGGGTCAACACAAACAGCTATAACTTTGAAAATTATAAATTTTTATTTTTTAAATTTTCGTGACATCAAGTCAGAACATTGTGTAATAATGCTAATTTATTACTTTGGTAAAATAATCATGATTTAATAGAAAAAATTACTGAAAATTCTAATTTTTTTGTGTCTCTGACTACCACGGACCCCTTAATGCATACCGCAGAGCCGGCTGTGGTGGGTATTGAACGGACACAATTTGTCTTCTACCTCCAAGAGCTTCAGAATAATAAATTTCGTATAATTTCAATTACTAAGACCTTTTTTATGGGGTAAACAAATTAAGTTTAGGATCAAAATTAATTTAAATAATAATCTCCAATCGTTAAAAATTCAAAATTTTACTTTTAAAAGTGAAAACATCAAAAATTTCAAAAGCTTGTACCCGAACTCCTAGTAACCACTGTATGCACACGTCGTGCGTATGCGCCAATTTCTATTTGTTCTTCATATCATATTGAGCACTACATACAAGTGTGTTTAGATTACTTAATACCTGTTTCGATTAAATTCTCTCCATTCGATTGATTTTCCATCGTTTAAGTACCTGCTTCACCGCCACTTGCCACTTTGTACGTTTTAAGTATGAGTCGTAATTGATTTTAAATAAGCATTGTATCATCTTGTTCGATTTATTAGTAATTGGGCGAACTATCTTGTTAAATAAGTTGGGCTAAACTGCTATCTCAGCGACATTTTGGCTGGTAAGCAATTTTGTTAGCAAAATTTTTTTTGTACCGATAACTAGCATAAGGCATAACGCTCGGCCTTCGGAGGTGTTTGCTACTCATGAGTATTTACACCAATTTGGGAATTTATTTTTTCAAATTTCGATATGACTCATACGAAATATATAAAAATTGAATTTGAAAGATAATTAATATTGAGAGCTGTATGTGTGTATGTGAAAGATAATTTGTAAATAATTTTTTTTTGGTATGCCGTGGAGCCTCTGCGTTGTGAATAAAGTGAATGAAGAAAGAGTTTAATGCAAATAAAATATTCTATATATCAGTCAACATATTTGGATCACTTAGAAATTATTTTTAAATTATCAAATAATGCCTTTATTTAATAGTAACTCCACTACACATTTTTTAAATCGTTTATGCTTCGAAGAATTATTAATATTTTTTAATGAAATAACTTCCAGATGAACTATATATAACTGCTATCAAAGATATAAAAAAACTACTTTTACTTAAAATTGCTATGCTCTTATTTACTACGATATTTCATCTTCATGAAATCCGGGCGGTTAAAAAAAGTTCTTTCATATTTTTTTAGAAAAAAGTTGATATCGACTCTAAAATGGCTTCTTCTGATTAAAGAAAATCTTGAAAATTATTATAAAAAAATTCCATATACTTTTCACAGGCCCGCCGACTTATGATCCCAGAGTTACAAACGCTTTGAATGCTTTATTCTCCTTAAAGGGTTAGGTGGATTTCAAAATTTAAATTTTTTTGTCTATTAAATAGTGCAATATCTTTAAAATATTATCCAAAAATATCAAATCAATCCGAGCAATATAATAAGAGATATACTCTTTGGAAGTTCCACCAATCAGGTCACGTCAGTTTGAATGTAAAACTTTCAACGCATTTATCTCAAAACTCAATTTCTAAGGTCGGTGGACCTAAATTCAAATTTGAATATTTTTTCCTTCGTTCATTAACTAGATGATTTGATGAAACAATAATTAGTAATGCTATCCACGGCAAGAGTTTTTTTTGGACACAGTATAGGAGATGATGTACTAACGTTTGAGTTTCCGGAATTTTTTAATAAAAATTTCAGAAAATACTGTAAAATGTATTTTTGATATGCTGAATTGTTTAAATGAAATATATGAAGCCCTGAGGTCCTCATGTTCGATATATGGGGCCTTGAAAATTTATGGTCCGATTTCGACGATTTTTAGAAGGGCGATGCCACACTATAAATACAGAATGCAGAGTTCTGTTCCGATATCTTCACTAGTGCTTACTTTATACATATATTGTAAAGTAAACGATTCAGATCGTCTTCAAAGTTCGGGTATATAGGAAGTAGGCGTGGTTGTGAAGCGATTTGGCCTATTTTCACAACATATAATTGGGATACAAGGGAAATATTACAAACCGAATTTCATTGAAATTTGTCGAGTTGGTCGCCCATTTAAAATTTTGTATACCATTTTGAGTGCAGCTCTTCTGTACCTACTTTATAATGATATTTAAGGGTTCTGTTGGTTTTCCTTACTGAATTAAAGCATTTTTAGTAGTTTTCAACATAACCTTTGTATGGGAGGTGCGCGTGGTTATAATCCGATTTCCTCTATTTTTGGACTATAACGGGTGATTTTTTTGAGGTTAGGATTTTCATGCATTAGTATTTGACAGATCACGTGGGATTTCAGACATGGTGTCAAAGAGAAAGATGCTCAGTATGCTTTGACATTTCATCATGAATAGACTTACTAACGAGCAACGCTTGCAAATCATTGAATTTTATTACCAAAATCAGTGTTCGGTTCGAAATGTTTTTATCGACAAATTTTGTTCAGCGATGAGGCTCATTTCTGGTTGAATGGCTACGTAAATAAGCAAAATTGCCGCATTTGGGGTGAAGAGCAACCAGAAGCCGTTCAAGAACTGCCCATGCATCCCGAAAAATGCACTGTTTGGTGTGGTTTGTACGCTGGTGGAATCATTGGACCGTATTTTTTCAAAGATGCTGTTGGACGCAACGTTACGGTGAATGGCGATCGCTATCGTTCGATGCTAACAAACTTTTTGTTGCCAAAAATGGAAGAACTGAACTTGGTTGACATGTGGTTTCAACAAGATGGCGCTACATGCCACACAGCTCGCGATTCTATGGCCATTTTGAGGGAAAACTTCGGAGAACAATTCATCTCAAGAAATGGACCCGTAAGTTGGCCACCAAGATCATGCGATTTAACGCCTTTAGACTATTTTTTGTGGGGCTACGTCAAGTCTAAAGTCTACAGAAATAAGCCAGCAACTATTCCAGCTTTGGAAGACAACATTTCCGAAGAAATTCGGGCTATTCCGGCCGAAATGCTCGAAAAAGTTGCCCAAAATTGGACTTTCCGAATGGACCACCTAAGACGCAGCCGCGGTCAACATTTAAATGAAATTATCTTCAAAAAGTAAATGTCATGAACCAATCTAACGTTTCAAATAAAGAACCGATGAGATTTTGCAAATTTTATGCGTTTTTTTTTTTTAAAAAGTTATCAAGCTCTTAAAAAATCACCCTTTATAAGGAAATATCTGAAAAAAAACGACCCCTAAATGTTTCGTTGATATGGCTTTATTAGTTTACGAGATATGTACAAAAAACTTAGTAGGGAGCGGGTATCGTTTGTACCAAATTTTACTTTCATAGCTTAGATATAGCTCTTTGTGTTTTCGGTTATCGCCATTTTGTGGGCGTGGCAGTGATCCGGCAGTGATTTACTCAAGTTACAGCTTGCACGGACGGACAGACAGACATCCGGATTTGAACTTTACCCGTCACCCTGATCACTTTGGTATATATAACCCTATATCTAACTCGTTTAGTTTTGGGTGTTACAAACAACCGTTATGTGGACAAAACTATAATACTCTCTTGGCAACATTTGCTGCGAGAGTATAAATATTCTTGTAATATTCAACCCGTAAATGCTTGCATTATCGATAAGTTTAGGCTCTCCTCTCTGTGTTCATTGATTTCGTGCATTTGAATTATTTTTTCATAACAAAAATCGCCAAGCATTCGAAAACAAATAGCTGTCAAACATATCTCAAATGTCATAAGTCCGTAAAATTTCGTCAGAAAACCTGGAAACTAGTCTAAATAAAATTTATTCAACTGATATTGTGTTCTGTTATGTTAAGACCGACAGCAGAAAAAGTTAAAATTAAAAAAATCGATATTTTTATAACACGTTTTTATCGATAATAGATATTAGTTCCTTCACTTGAAGATTATTAATTCCTTACATGAAGCCTCGTCACTATGAAAGAAAGCTATAAATGTATAATTAAAAATTTACGGTTTTTTGTGTGTTTGAGCGCAAAAAAAGGTGGCACGTGTTTAAATATATTCAAAACCACAACAAAAACTATTTAAACGAAACTCTCACTTCAGCTTACAGACAAAGGTGATGGCTCAGTTGGAAGTATTGACATTATTTGTCATCAAAGTGAGAAATGACGTTGGTTGATGATTTATTTCAAACTTTTTTTGAGTAAAACAAAAGTCAATGTTTGACATGTGTACACATTTAACATTTAAATATTTATATAGTGACTAAAACCATGAGCGTAATGACGAAGAAATGTCAGTGGACAAAAATATTTATAGACAATTAACTTAGTACCTGAAATATATTTATAATTCTAAGGCGAATAATGAGAATAATCTACATATTTTTTTTCCAAAAAAAATTAAAAAAATAAAAAATTAAACAGTTTTGTTTTCGTATTGATGCCCTTATTACGAAATAGTCTATATAAATACTACTGGATGATATATTTTCCACCAATTTCTCCAGAAATCCTTAAATAAATATAAGAAAAAGTTCAACAACTTTTATCGATTATCGCCGTACGTAAATAGCGGATCATTTGCCAAATGGCATTCCGTTAGCGCATAAAATTGGCAAATTATTTTACAATGCGTCAGTGAAACAGGTAAATCAGACGCGAGCAATAATTGCCGAACCAGTTTCACCAACCAAGGAAACGCGCATTGCACTCGAAGAAACTACGCGCCGCTGATGTAACCAACGCCACCGCAGTGGAGCGTCCGCTAAATTTTCCTTTCTTTCTCTGACGAAGAAGTGTCTTCAAAAGTGACATAATTGCGACGCAACAACGACAATTACAGACGCGACGACATGCCAATGCCAGCAACATCATTATCGGCGTTAAGACAACAAAAACAAAAGTGACACAGCGCAACTACGGCAGCAGCAGCTACTACAACAAAACTAGCAACAAGTGAAGTGGTAGACAAATGACGCTGACGAATGCAACATTTTCACTCGCAACGCAGGCAAAAACAACAACAAAAACACATGTGTACGCAATTCGTTTTTTTACCTGTCTGGTAGACTGGCTGCGGCTGAGGCAGAGACCGGTTGAGTGTTTAACTGACCATTTGCTTTGTTATTGTTGTTGTTTTGTCGACAGCCAAACAGTTGGTCATAAATCGAAAGTGGTCAATTAATGTAGCGGCGTTTTTTCCTGCTACCAATTGTTGTTTTTATTGTTATTGTTGCTTTGATCTATTTGTCAGCGTCAGTCATTATATACGTTTGTGGCTTCCACTTGTACAAATAATGACCGATGCGCTATGATCTACATACACTCTTTTCCCACTCTACCTTACTGCGGTTCGCTTTGGCGCCGCCGCATTTCGTAGCAATTTCACTTGCAAATTGTCTGCTCCAAGTGGTCTGTTGTTCATTATTACTAATTGTTTTCTTTTTGAAAAGAAAAACAGAAAAAAAACTTCAAATAAATGCGAGAAAAATGTGTTTCAAACGGAATCAAATTTTGTGCGAAAATTTCTGGTCTTCAGCTTTGAGCTGGTACACATGTGTTTGGAGAAAGTATTTTTGCGAATTTCGCGAAATAAAAATGTGGATTGCAAAAATTAGAAAGAACAACCTTGTGGCAACCTTGAGAGATGTTGGTTGGTTGTCAAAAACAGTTGGGCTTTACGAAACATGTGGTTTTTAACATTTTTCTAGTAGGAAAATAATATACAAAATTAATGCTTATTCTTTCAAAAATCCAACAGACAACAAATCATATTAGAAATTCTAAGAAATAACTCAAAACTCATCAGAGTTCTGTAATCAAAATGTAGCGTATTTAAGAGGTTAGGCCAATGTAAATACATCAGGTCTGGAGGTGGAGGTCTTCCTCTTCCTCGGCTACCACCAGCGGGTACTGCATCGAACGCTTTCAAAGCTGGAGCGCTTTCGTCCATTCGAACAACATGAAGTAGTCAGCGTAACCGCTGTCTTTTTATTCCCTACACTATGTCGAGGTCGTCGAATAACACATACAGCTCATCGTGCCATCGTCTGCGGTATTCGCCGTTACCAATGTTTAAGGGACCGTAAATCTTTCGACAAATCTTTCTCTCTAAAACCCCTAGAGTAGTCTCATCGGATATCGACAACGTCCACGTTTCTGCACCACAAAGCAGGACGGAAATGATGAGGGACTTGTAGAGTTTGGTTTTTGTTCGTCGAGAGAGGACTTAACTTTTCAATTGCCCACTCAGTCCAAAGTAGCACCTGTTGGTAAATGTGATTCTGCGTTGGATTTTAAGGTTGACATTGTTATTGGTGTTAATGCTGGTTCCTAGGTATACGAAATTATCTACAACTTCGAAGTTATGACTGTCAACAGTGACGTGGAAGCCAAGTCGTGAATGCGCTGACTATTTGATGACGTCTTGGGTGAGAAAAATATGACTTACTAAGCTTACGAAGAGTCCTCATCCTGATCTGGACTCGAAAGAGAGAGATATATAAGTTAAACCTAGTCCAACAAAGTGTCAATGCCAGAGGTTTCGAACTAACAAATATTCAGCACCTAGATTACGTTAAGCGTTCAGCTGTGCAAGAATAGACTGCTTGGGACGAGTCCCAGTCTGCTAAGAATGAAATGAAGTAGTCATTCTCACTCATCATTCCTCCAAGGATCAGCGATTGCATTATCGAATTCAAGCTCCGGAGTCTTCTTTTTGCAAGCGAACCACTAAGGGTGACTGTAATTCTAAGAACTTGTGCTTTCAGAGATAAAATTAAAAATGGAAAATTGTTTACTACTTTACTTTATTCTACGAAATCAATATTTTTGAGTCCTAATATGTGCTCTGAACTCTGTTAGTCAAACAACATTATCGAAACCGATAAATTTGAGTATAGTTATTGATCGATTATTCTTTAAAGCTCCTAACAAAAAATGTTTTCTATTCCCAGAGTGAAATAATAACCTAAAATAACATAAATAAGGTTATAAAAGCAAAAATTATGCTATACAATGATGAATATTGTACAAACACTAGAAATATTGATTAAAAACAATAAATCGAAGAATTGTGCGCGTGTCTATATATAAATATTAAGGTGTGCCCATATGCATGTATAAACGATAATATAAAATCGTTAAATAACAAAGCAATAGATTAAAACTCTGTTCAAATACACATATCAGTGAACAAATGCAAGATAAGCAGCCTCAATTTTTATGACATAATTCAATTGCAGTCGGTATCATAAATTTCTTATAAATATTGTACAATACAAGCTTATATAATCATATAATATATATTTGTAGGCATGTGTTAATATACTAAAAATTGATTTCAGCTAAGGTTAAACAACACGCAATAATTATGCCTGAATTAGAGAGCGCCAAACGTCAATGAACTGTCAAAATTTTTGACAAGTTATACAGTTGTTGGAATATGAAGCAACGCAGTTCTTTCTACAACTTCGAAAGCATTTTAGAACTTGAAGTTAGGTGCTGAAGATAGGTAGAAAATATAGAAAGTACGAAGAATCAAGATTTGTTTGTTACAAACTGTAGAACTGTCAAAAATACAGTTCAAAGTAGGAGAGTAACATCAACAAGTTGCAAGTTTTTGGTTAAAAAATATATTTTTTTATTAAAAAAAAAGAAAAAAGAAGAAATACAACAACAAATGCAAAATAACTTACTACCAATAAGCTACAACACCTGAATAAATCAGTATTTTCAACCAACGCAAAAAATACCGTAGCAAATTGCGTGGGTGGCCGACTGACTGGAATTATATACTCGTGTACTTGAATATGAATCTTCAAAAATAAGAAAAATAATCGAAAAATATTCAATTTACTTATTGAGAAAGTGTGCAGAAAGCCATCCGCGCAAAATTAAGCGAGTTGGTAGAAAACACCGCAGAGAATGGAGAGAACCCACGCAGACAGTCGAAATTCCAGCGTGCGAAGGAAGCGTTATAAATGAGTTTTTCTTACTTCTTACTTATTCTTAACTGTACATATAAAAATCGCGCGATTATCAACGCCACGCCCTTACTTGGCAGCTACACAAACTGACAGCTTCTTCTCTCATTCTCATTTTTCAATTTTTTTTTTTTATTCCGCATGGTAACCCTTTTTGTGTGATTTATCACAAAAATGCGTGAATGCACGCTTTAATGCAGTTATGCAGATTTTTTGCATCGCATTTTTTATCTTTATTTCTCTTTTTAGAAGTGACAGAAAGTGAGCCACAACGAGTGATTCGCTGTTGTGTTCCGGCAAACCACAAGTTGGACTTATCACAACTGGCACCACACGGTATACACAGTAACGAGGTATGAGTCAGAGTCATTTGTGATTTTGCATAAGCGTGCAAAGTTATATATCAACAAATGGGAATTTATTTATTTAGCTGCCATAGTACATTTCTATTTTCACATGAGTGTGTGTGTTTGTGTTTGTAGTGCGATCTGTGTTTATTACTACGAGTATATGGATTATTGTACAAAAGTCTAATGTTTACGAACAGAGACATGTGCGACAACACAGTTAGTCTAGAGAAAATTAATTAGAATTTATGTGTCGCTAATGGAGGAGAAGACGTTTTCACTGACCGCACAGTGTTATCGCTTTGATGAATTTAAAATTATAATTTTTTTCTTATAATAAAATTATTATTTTTAGTAAAGTTTGAGGTTAGATAGGATTAGACATTAAGAATCTAGTAAGATCCAAATTTTCATTTTAGTTAAGATTAGACTATAGATTAGATTATATATTGCTTTTGATCCCCAATATTGACCTTTGTTATGCTATGATTCCTGAAGCGAAAGCAACCACTAGATATCGATGAAACGTCCTGAGCCCATCAGAAATCACCTAAGATACCACACTGGAAGAGCAATATGTTCTTCTTTGTTTAGATTCAGGCTGGTGTCCTATCCTCTCTACAATTTAACTTTTATATTTCGAAGCTCCCTCAAAAAAAGACAAAGAAACGTTGTTGGCAACTTACCAGGCTATCAGCCAGCCGGTCATAAACTACGCAGCCCCTACATAATCACCTAGAAACAACAGGGCGCAGCTGGGGAAGCTTCACATTTGACAGAATACCACTCTCCGGACAGCCACAGGTTGCATCTTGATGCGTCCAGTTGAGGACCGTATGCTACCTGTGAAGGAGTAGAAATCATATCTGAAGTCATCTACTGGAAGCAAATCCGCCTCCCAGGGCCATCAAGAGTACCTTCCTGAAATACGACGATATACAGGACTATTCGGATACAACAGACTTTCGACAAGTACTGAACGCCATTCACAGAGGAGCCATTAACACCTTCATCGACTTTCTGAATGAATGTGAATGAAGATAAAACACCATCCACCGAAACTAGAGTGACCCTCGCGCAACTTCGTTCTGGATACTGTAGCAGATTAAACCTTTACCTATCCAGACTATACCCCTAAACCCTACTCATCTAACATCCCTTTTCCGTTCATCCGACCCCCTCGAAACAGCTCGTTTCCTGGGCCGCCCGTTCGATGACAATTCATTTCGGCTTACCGGTTCAGACAGGTTTGGATAACCGTTACAACAACAGCAACAACTGTTCTTATATTAGGTTTACAAAAGCGGAAGAGTGAGTATGGAAGGGAAAATTTTCTAAACATCTACAGTATATAAATACCATACAAGATATAGTAAAACACGTTTTTCTTTGTCCTTGATAAGTCAGAAGTCTTATTACTAAAAAAATTATATTATTTACTGAGCTACAGAGCCCTATCCCTCCAAAGATCAATTCTGAACAAGGAGTAGAAAAATTTAACTTATTAATATGTGCCCTAGACCTGACCCGGACCCCATAAAGAAGGATACTATTTACTGACCCTTGATCTAAGTGTCAGAAGCTTTCGACCTAACAATTATCCAGCACTTAAATAAGTTGTAAGTGTTCAGCTGTGCAAGAATATACTGCTAGAGTACGGTGGAACTCCCAGTCTACTAAGTACGAAGCGGAGTCACCATTTCTTACTCATCAGCTTTGAAATTTTTAGCGAACTCACTATCAAATACCAAGTTTTTATACAGAGACTTAAGCTTCAAATCACTGTACAGCGGCGATTGCGTACTGCAAGCCGACAGAGCTACTAATAAACAAAGAAAACTTATGTTTTACGTTATTTATGTGCACTTTGCTCCAACTAAACATTTACTACCGTTCCGCATATTTGTATGTATGTAGATGTGTATGAAAAACATATACTTGTAGTTAAGGCACATACTGCTAATCACAGCAAATGTACAAAAGAAAAAAAAATTACGCTGACACTTACTAATTGCAAGTGATAAATGTCGCGCAAGCGCAAAAAAAAACCGTGTGTGTTCATGCTGCGTCATACATTGTTATCACGGTGTGGAAAAAAAGTACAAAAAAAAACTGCAGATAAAATGCCAACATCCCTGCCAGCCAAAGGTGGTGAAAAAGCTGGTTAAACCGAAGTTTTTTAAACCCACAAAAGTGGTAAAAAAAGTGGTGAGTTTGTCATAGGCCAGCATAGCTGCTTGTGAGTTTTTTAACCACTATTCCCCTCACACGTACGAATACAAAAACAAAACAACCCAAACGTGTGCGTTGGTGTTAGTAATTGAAGAAACATGAGGGGAAAGTGGTTAGGCCTGGCTGGCAGGGATATGAGTGCTTCTACTTTGTATGTATTTATGTTTGCATTGGCTAGTGAAACCCCATTGCATTTACAAGATAAATGTATAAACCTTAATCGCTACTTATTTTTAAACTTATAATTTTTTTTTACTTATAAAATGTGAAATATTCGGGTTTGCGAAAAGCGTGCCTGATTTATCGTTAACTTTTGTTTTTTTTTTTTTTCTATTTTATTATTATTTATTTTTTTTATTTGTTATTTCAATAAAGTTTTTTATATTTTTTTGATAAAATTCTTTTATATTTTTTTATATTTATTTTTTTTTATTTTTTGTATTATATTTAATTTTTTATTATTTTTATTTGTTTCTTTTTCTAAATTATTTTATATTTTTTTAAACAAAATCCTTTTATTATACTCTCGCAACAAAGTTGCTAGCAACAAAGTTGCTAAGAGAGTATTATAGTTTTGTTCACATAACGGTTGTTTGTAACACCCAAAACTAAACGAGTTAGATATAGGGTTATATATACCAAAGTGATCAGGGTGAAGAGTGGAATTCAAATCCGAATGTCTGTCTGTCCGTCCGTCCGTCCGTCCGTCCGTCCGTCCGTCTGTGCAAGCTGTAACTTGAGTAAAAATTAAGATATCTTAATGAAACTTGGAACACTTATTTCTTGGCACCATAGGAAGGTTGCTTTCGAAAATGAGCAAAATCGGACCACTGCCACGCCCACAAAATGGCGAAAACCGAAAACACATAAAGTGCCATAACTAAGCCATAAATAATGCTATAGAAATAAAATTTGGTATGAAGGATCGCACTATGAAGGGGCATATTTGGATGTAATTTTTGTGTGGAAGTGGGCGTGGCCCCGCCCCCTACTAAGTTTTTTGTACATATCTCGCAAACCAATAGAGCTATATAAACCAAACTTTCTGCAGTCGTTTTTTTTAACCACTTCCTAATACAGTCCAAAAATGAAAGAAATCGGATCATAACCACGCCCACCTCCCATACAAAAGTTAGGTTGAAAATTACAAAAAGTGGGTTAACTCACCAACGAATAACGTCAGAAACACTAAATTTCACATAAGAATTGGCAGATGGAAGCTGCACTCAGATTTTTTCACAAAATGGAAAATGGGCGTGGCGTCGCCCACTTATGGGTCAAAAACCATATCTCAGGAACTACTCGAACGATTTCAATGAAATTTGGATTGTAATAGTTTCCTTATATCCCAATGATATGTTGTGAAAATAGGCCAAATCGCTTCACAATCACGCCTACTTCCTATATAACAGAACTTTGAAGACGATCTGAATCGTTAACTTTACAATGTATAGAGTAAGCACTAGTGAAGATATCGATGCAGAACTTTGCACAAATACTACGTTTATAGTGTGGCAGCCCCATTCTAAAAATCGCCGAAATCGGACCATAGGTTTTTAAGGCCCATATATCGAACATGAGGACCTCGGTGCTTCTAACCTAATATTATGGTTTCCAACTTTCAATGGACTTTATACAATATATATGACGAATATGTGGGTCAAATTGTGTATTATATAATATATATAAAGTTAAATAAATAAATTGCGAGAGTATAAAATGTTCGGTTACACCCGAACTTAGCCCTTCCTTACTTGTTTTTTTCTATATTTATTTATGAAAATTTTGTATTATATTTAATTTTTTTTTCCAAAATTATTTTATATGTTGTAATAAAATCGTTTTATATTTTTTTACTAAATTTTTTTATATAATTTTTAATATTTTTTTCATTTTTTTTTGTATTATATTTAATTTTTTTTTTAATTTTTAATACTTTTTTTTTATTATTTTTAACTATTATACATTTCAATTTTATTCAACTTAATTTCATTTTTTATTTTATTTCATTACATTTATCTTTAATTATAAAATTTTATTTTATTTTCTTTTTATTTCATTTTATATAATTTTTATTATATTACTTTATGCCTTTTCGCCACGTTGCCGCATGACTCGAGCGCACGTCGCAATGACTTATCAACTTCATTACTACCGCCTTTGTCGTCTTTGTCTTCATCGTCGTCTTCGTTTTTGCTTAGCTTGCAATGCAATCACCTCGATTTTGCTACAGCATTGTGTTGTTGTTGTTGTTGCTTTGTTACCTTACACCGTCGTGTCTCGGTTTACCTTGATTTATTAGCCCAACGTTTGCTCAAGTTTCACTGATTTGTGCAATCAAAGTTGACAGAAATGAAAAAGAAAGCACAAAAAGAACGGAACAGACTGTGTTCCAGTCGGCGCTGGCCAACAGGCGTGACATCACTTTCCCCATATATGCTACAGCTATTTATAAATTCCACTTCTAACTGCTTTTGCGCGGCGTTAACTATATGCATGTTTTTCATTTTATTTAATTTTTTGTATTTTTTTTTGCATTTTTCAAACTCGTTAAGAATTTGCCGCTATTCTCTTGTCTGTGTGCAGGCTTTTGTCTTGACTCTGGCGCTGTCTTTGCCGCGTTGCCAGCGAGTTTCGCATTTTTTCTCTCTGCGTTAACGTATCACCTTGCGTGTGTGCACGTAAGAAAAACGCTAATTTCTTTACAATACGTTGAAGGTATTTGCCACCTCTGTGGCTTTTTTTCCACCAAGTTCTTTTTGTTTTTGCTTTTGTGTGCCTTTCAAGTTTATTGGTAATGATTCAGTCAGCCCCACTTTACATGTCGAACGTTAATTCCGTATTACGACTGGAATTCTTTGTTAATGCCTTCGTAAATGTGAACGGCTTAAGCGCGCTGCGTACAATAATAACAATAAGTGAGTGAGTGTTGGAAAGCTCTTTGGCTCGGCAAAAAACAAATCAGGTCAAACCGTTTTTGATTGTCGCCAAGTCATGCAATTTGATTTTGTTTGTTTTTGATTTCGACGGAAGGTGTCTTGTGGCTTTTAAAAATTATTTACTTTAAGAAAAAATGTTATGGAAATTCATAACCTCAAATTGAAGTATGATTTCGAGACTTTGTTTATATATAAGTTTTTAGGTATAATAAAATATTTATTTGCTGTGGAACTCATATTAGGAAAATTTTGCACTAATTTCTTCAAATATATGTACAATGACTCACTAAATTTAGATCTTCAAAGTGGAAATTCGGGGAACATATTTTCCGACCGCAGATCTCACTCTACAGATTTGTAGTAGATTCAGAGCAATTTTCTACTAGAATCTTTTTTAGTCTACATGTGTTTCCCTCCGGGGAACAGCCTTACAACCTAACCTAACCTAATTATACAGACCATAAAGTCTCCTAAACCTAGTGATTTTAGGGTGTCTTAAAGTGGTTTAACCCCTTTTATTCTTTTTAAGCTTTTTTACTAGCCTCTACTTATGGAAATATAAATCAATGATTTCCGTCTAATATTTCAAAAATTAAGAAAAGTTAAGTGTTTCTAAAATAAAGCTTGTGAAAGCGAAACGAAAGTAATAGTTCGTTTATTATGATCAAAAGCTCTTAGTGGGAAACTTGCAAAATCTGAATTGTATCTTCATTATCTTATTATGAAGTCTGCCTACTTAATAATGAAATAAGCCGGACTCTTCAAATACTATTATATACTATTTATAGAAAAAATTCAAATTCGAGTCTGTAGTTCCAAATAAGTAAGAAACAGGGTGGCTGGAAGAAGTAGATAGGTAAGATACTCGGAGTACAAATGCAGTACAAAGGAGCCTCTTACTGTCACTTGATAGAATGAGGTTATGTCAATCGGGGTTACAAAAGACCACGGGGTATTTTTTAAGAGGTATTCGGTGCCCCAGACCCGATTCTTAAACTTAAATACTATTGCGCCTGAGAAAAGCGAGTTCGAATCATATCCATCTTCTCTAATCTTTTACTCCTCTAAAGCCCAGCAATTCCCAGGCTGAGGTTGAAACATCTTGGTTGTTGTTGCAACGGCTACCCAAACCTGCCTGAATCGACTAGCATAATTTATTGTTATCGAATTTATATAACGGGAGACCCAGGAAAAGAGCTGTTTTGATAGTGTCGGCGCCAAAGGAATATGGCTGTTAGATGAGTGTGATTTAGGGGACGTGCAAAGAGGTGTTTAGTGTCACAAACAGAACAT
The DNA here is from genome assembly GCA_031772095.1 of Zeugodacus tau. NCBI lineage: Eukaryota > Metazoa > Arthropoda > Insecta > Diptera > Tephritidae > Zeugodacus > Zeugodacus tau. The sequence goes on from CM062650.1 coordinate 42,615,298, forward strand.
ATATTGAGTATGTCGGGGTCCAGTCCATATATACCTTGGTAGGTACACCTTCGGCAAACCTAGTGAATTAGACTAGAATTGACATTAGCCGACTCAAGAATTTTATAATAGATTCTAAGCGTTTTGGCGAATCGTGAAAATGTTTCTGATCCATTATGAGCTTTTGATATCACAAAAGATAGTGCTCATACTGTCTAAGTGAAAATTTCCTTCCTATGCGGAGATCTACCTAATAACATAACCTTACTACTGCATCTTTCACATGAGAGTGGAGTCTATGTAACTGGAACGGAACCTGATTTTTATCCGACCAAAGACTATCAATACGGAAGCATTCCTCGAAATCAGGGGCGAACGCAGGGGGGGGGGGGTTTTGGGGTGTTAAACACCCTCCCCCCCCCCAAAGTAATTGAATTTTTAAATAATAGAATTTAATTCGACATAGTCATTTGAAAAATTGTAATTTGTTATTTTCAAAGCAATCTTTCTGCCGACGATGTATGAATATGTAAAATAAATGAATACATTAGTCACTAACAGCGTTGCCGTTTTGATACAATTGTATCTTTTTTGATACTTTTTTTCTAAATTTTGTGATTTGATACTTTTTTTGTTCACAAACGGCCTATTTTGAATCTTTTCTGCTGATAGAATTTAATTTTTTGAAACTATGAGAATGTTAAACTAAAAACAAACCTATTGTATCTGGATAGTATTAAAAAGTTGTGGTAATGTAGGCCAATTAAAAAACCCAGAAAAATATAAACTGGACAGAGACATTTTTGTAATGTGCTTCAAAGTAATGAGTTTGCCTTATAACTCTGTGGCTGCTGAACTGGATTTTTTTAGATTTAAGGGGAATTGTGAAAATGAACTTCTTTTGAAAATTAGTTCTGAACTGAAAAGTCACCAATAAGATTTCTATTATTTTTTTACAGTTTATTGTTAATCATAATACAGGAAAAATAAAAACTCATTTATTATGACTTTCAGTTTTCGTTCCATGAGCAAACTGTTGTGAAATAAATTTAAATTAAAAAAAATTATGCTATTTGCAAAAAAATACTTGAGTGTCTTAACTAAAATGTCTATATTTTTAATAAAAACAACCAGAAAAAACTGGTCTGAATTAGATACACAACTTTACTTATTATTTGTTTTTCAAAATTGAACAATCGTTTAAACTAATTTTTGAATCAGTTAAAACAATAGCCGCAGAATTAGATTTAGAAATCAAAATTCCGCGTTTGGCGAAACGGCAAACTAATCGCGACAATTATGAAGGCGAACCGGAAGAATATTACAGCAGATCAATTTATATACCGTTTTTAGATCATTTTTTGGTCCAAATCAATGAACGATTTTTAAAACATCGAGAGCTGCTTTCCAAAATTGAAAACTTTTTGCCAAATAAATACATAAATCTTGACGTTATTGAGATGCAGGAGACTGTACGTGTTTTAGAAAAGCAATGGTCCCCTGATGTAGAAGATCCCGATGATTTCGTAGCTGAATTTAGAATGTGGAAAAGGTTAAAAATCTTTTCTTCAGATTATATTTTCTAACAAAATTTTTGAATATATTTTCAGGAACTGGTTAAATCAAACAAAGAGATCCAAAACTTTTTTAGACGCGTTGAATTGTTGCGATGCAAAAATTTTCAAAACAGTGCATCGTTTTTTAAAGATTGGAGCAACAATCCCTATATCTGTCGCTTCAAGTGAACGCTCGTTTTCCTCACTTCGCAGGCTTAAAACATATTTAAGAAATAAAACTGGAGAAGTACGCCTGAACGGAATGGCTCTCTTGAATATCCATAGAGACGGAGGAAGAGATTTTAAATGTTATGACCCAAAATAAAAGAAGATTAGACTTCAATTTGTGAATAAAATAATGAAACATTGTCTTTTTACCTAAAACCCCCCCAATTTTTTTCCTGCGTTCGCCACTGCTCGAAATTATTTGAAAAAATATTTTCGCCAGTTACAACAACAACCATGAAGTTAGAATTTTAATTTTCCTAACGTTGACTGACTGGTAATCGCGACAGGAGCTGTAAAACCTTCCATTTGTAAAGCAAACAATTGGGTTGTAGTGTTGCATAATTGAAATACATTTCTGATAAGATAAATTCGATGCATTAAAACAAATTTTAATTATGAACAAAACAACAACAAATGATATTGAAATTGTGGGAGTCAAAAATAACTTGGCGCCAAAGTGAAAAACTTGCATGAATAAACAATTAACAATAAGGATTAGAGTAGGTCAATCAACGACTTACAACAACGCGGGGGTGGTAACTTCTAACGTAATAAAGGGTGATTTTTTTGAGGTTAGGATTTTCATGCATTAGTATTTGACAGATCACGTGGGATTTCAGACATGGTGTCAAAGAGAAAGATGCTCAGTATGCTTTGACATTTCATCATGAATAGACTTACTAACGAGCAACGCTTGCAAATCATTGAATTTTATTACCAAAATCAGTGTTCGGTTCGAAATTTTTTTATCGACAAATTTTGTTCAGCGATGAGGCTCATTTCTGGTTGAATGGCTACGTAAATAAGCAAAATTGCCGCATTTGGGGTGAAGAGCAACCAGAAGCCGTTCAAGAACTGCCCATGCATCCCGAAAAATGCACTGTTTGGTGTGGTTTGTACGCTGGTGGAATCATTGGACCGTATTTTTTCAAAGATGCTGTTGGACGCAACGTTACGGTGAATGGCGATCGCTATCGTTCGATGCTAACAAACTTTTTGTTGCCAAAAATGGAAGAACTGAACTTGGTTGACATGTGGTTTCAACAAGATGGCGCTACATGCCACACAGCTCGCGATTCTATGGCCATTTTGAGGGAAAACTTCGGAGAACAATTCATCTCAAGAAATGGACCCGTAAGTTGGCCACCAAGATCATGCGATTTAACGCCTTTAGACTATTTTTTGTGGGGCTACGTCAAGTCTAAAGTCTACAGAAATAAGCCAGCAACTATTCCAGCTTTGGAAGACAACATTTCCGAAGAAATTCGGGCTATTCCGGCCGAAATGCTCGAAAAAGTTGCCCAAAATTGGACTTTCCGAATGGACCACCTAAGACGCAGCCGCGATCAACATTTAAATGAAATTATCTTCAAAAAGTAAACCAATCTAACGTTTCAAATACAGAACCGATGAGATTTTGCAAATTTTATGCGTTTTTTTTTTTTAAAAAGTTATCAAGCTCTTAAAAAATCACCCTTTACGAGTGATATCTATGCGCTGAATAAAACATACGGAATTTGCATGTAAAAACGACATAAAACTAGGGCAAATTGAAGAAGAAAAAAAGTGAATTCAAAATAAACTTGAATGTTTACAAACAACTTCGAAATGAAACCGAAAGTCGAAATGACAAACGGTTAAAGTGGAGCTAATTTTAAAATGCGACGCCGCACAAGCGAATATCACATAAGTCAGCTACAAAGCGGTTGAGTAAGGCACGTACATATATATAGACACATACCAACGTCTTTCACAAAATGGCTAGAAACACCAGGTAGGTAAGTAGGTGGGTAGGCAGGCGGCGTGCTTTGGCAGCCAACTAGTTTCAACTACGACGTTTGCAATTCACAGCTCATGCCGAGAGACAGACAGACAGAATGACATAAAATTAACTGACGAGCGAATTAAAATGCCACTCCTCGCCGCTGAACTTGCGCGCACACGCAGTTGACAGGCGCATCACGTTCCCATAGCGCAGGCGTAACACCAGCAGTGCGGTCACAATATAACAACAACAACAACAACAATTTGCATTTGACGCTGCGGGTGATTACACAAGTTCAACGGAGGCAACAACAACAACAACAATAAACATTACACATTTTTTAGTGCCAATTCCAGTGACACAAAAATCCAATTGACAGCAGGTAACAAATTCTTCAAATGAATGCGCGAGAGAAGAAAAAAGCGACACAACAACAAAACAAGTATAAAACAACTGGCATGAATGTTGTTAACAAGCGCTGGAACACACACATACAGACAGGCACATATTTACACGCGTTACAAAGGTCCCCAAAAGCAAAGGGCTCCCACAAGTTGAACTACTAGGCGTGAATGAAGCGTTCGTTCACTATTCACTTATACACTTACTATATACTGCATTGTTGTTGTTGTTTTTTTTTTCTTGTTTATTTGTTGTAGTCATTATCACCTCTTCGACCGTTTGCGGGCCAATAATGTGGCATATTGTGTTGCGCGTTGTTCGGTAATTGCGCTGAAAGCCAAATGGTCGCGCTTGAATGAGGCAGCAACGGAAAGCTAGAGAACGAAGGTGCATACAAACACACACATACTATATATATGTACATATGTATATTTGTTTGTGGTGCGCAAGAATCCAGCACGCGACACAAGCGAAGCTCGAGTGCGCGCAAGGCGGCAGAGGAGCGTGTGAAAAGCGCAATAAACGAAATGTTTTGTGTATTTCATGTTTACAGCGTTAAGCAATTTGCTAAACAACGTATAGTACACAATGGGGTCAATCATGAGGACGGGTTCAATCACTGGCACGCAGCTGAAGAAGAAAAGAGTATGGCACAGCGGCTTAGCGCAGTTATGTTGTTGTTGTATGTTGGCGTGACAGGAAAAAGCGAGTGACATAAATTAGTTGAGAAAGGATGAAAATAGTTTTGCATTTGCATTTGCATATATGTACTTCAGCAGGCAATTTGTGCACGCTCGTAAAAAATAAAGCTGAAATGTGTATTTCTTGTATAATGCAACTTGTAATGTCGTGTCAATGACAGAAAATGTCAAATATCAGAAAGTAAATATTGCAAAATTTAAAAAAAATCGCAACAACAAATAAAAGTGGAACATAATGACAGCTGAGAGGTTGCCAGTGTTGCTCAATATAAAAAATACTTGAATTCAGCATTATTTCGCGACTGACTTATAAAAAATAATATAAATGATAAAATATTGATTTGCATATATAATACTTTTAGTATATATTTTATAGCACACATGTGGAGAAGCCCTATCAGTTGAGCAGGGAAAACTTGTCGCGATAAATATGATAGAAGTAAACTTGTCAAATCAAATGTGTCAAAAGTAGATATCTACAAGAGCCCCTATTCCGGTGACTCACTATATTAAACCTAATTCGCACACTAATCCAACAACAACTAATTCGTTTTTCAATAAGAGCGCTACTGAAACGGTTTGAGATACCAATAGAATTCTTTATTCCTTTGAAAGCACATTCGATGCCATTATGTATGGAACTCGATTTCTTTTGCATGGCCAGCACGGGCACGCTAGCAGAAGTCCAGAACTCCATATTCGAAGGTTTTCAAGCATAAATCGGCCAATACTGCTGTGATTTCGCGTTCGATATTCGTACAAAGTTCATCAATCTTGGCTTGTTGGCATTGACCATAGACTTGACACAAGCCCCACACGAAATAGTCTAACGGCGGTAAATCGCACGCTCGAGGTGGTCAATTGACTGGGCCATTTCGTGACATAACACGACCACCAAACTTGTTTTTCAATGAATCGATTGTGACATTCACTGTGTGGCTTGCGGCACCGTCCTGTTGGAACCACATATTGTCCAAGTCCATATCATCCAATTCGGACGATTCCCAATCAGAGTTACGTCCCGTTCTTGATCATCGCGGAAGAAGTACGCCACAATGACCCCGACTGACCACAAACAGCACCAAACCGTAATTTCTACGGGATGCAATGGTGACTCATGCAGTAAGTGTGGGTTGCTGCCTGACCAATAACGCATATTTTGCTTATTGACGATGCCATTCAGCCAGAAATTAGCCTCCTCGCTATCTAGGACGTAACGTTCTTAAAAGAGAGCGAAAAAAATATGGCGTCGCTTGCTGTTCCTATCGGTCTAATTGACCGTCCCTTTTGAAAAACTTTTATAAGATTTTGGATCGTCATACTTGTGATCTAAACTGTTCATTTTGAAGGTTAGTTTAGAGTTATTTGATTGTTACTAATTAAAAGAATAGAATATTATTGCTCTGACTGCTCGGATTTTTGGATCCCGGGGTTTGCAAGATTTACAAGGGAGTGCAACACAAACAAAAATCAGACGCTTCCAAATTACTGCCCATGTATTAGTCCTAACTTTGTCTCCAGATATTATTAGTTTACTTATTTGAACATTTTAGATTATTCGTAGATCGGTTGTTGTTGTTGTAGTAGTTTGTTGCTGTTTTAATAAATTATAAGTCTAGTTGTCGTCGATATCATCTAATGCGGAGCCCAGAAAACGTGCTGTTTCGATAGGGTCGTACCAAATTATTTTCGAACTATTTTTATATGGAATAAGGTTCCACTAAAAAGAAGGTTTCCAATTCTAGCTTATCTAGAAGGTGTTTTTGTACAAGTTTGGGTTCTGGAAACCCATTGCCGATTATTCATCTGTATGCCGGTAGTCGATAATTTGCTAGTTTTTTCAAGACATCACTCAAGTGACTGGTTTCCGTTTCTAAATAAACGTATGAAGGATTAACACCTCACCAGCATACTCCAAAACTATATTGATAATGATTCATTGTGCTACAACAACAAAAACAAACAGATTGTAATCACCAGTATTTGATGGTGTATTCAGCACTAATTTTATGAATGAATTTCACTTTCCACCATTTAAACAAAAAACAACAAAATATCTAGTTGCCAGTGGTTATATATTTTGGCTTTTGGTGACTCATAATTTCCGGCATAACTTTTTAGCTTGCTCATACGCTTCAAATCAATTTTCTAAGTAACTGTGCGCACATTGACAACGATTTATGGTATACATAAGTATGTATGTTTGTATGTAGTATCTATTTGTCAACTAATACTTTTTGTCTTGCCGAGTTTCTCCAATCACTTTTACTCGAGCGCGCATTAAGTGGCCTGAATTCCGCAAGCCATACACACACACACATGCAACATTACGCACTTCCAAGCGCTGGCTTGCAGCATATCAACTGCCATATACACACGCACAAGTAAATATGCAAGTAAATTTAAAAAAAGAATATAAAAAATATGAATTCATACAATTTGTACAATTGAAGCAACCTCCCACCGACGCTTGCCAGCGTGTTGCTCTCTTTTGCGGTTAACCGCGTGTCAAGCAAAAGTAATAAAGAAAAAAAACAAAGAAAAAATAACCGCGAATAAAACACAGTAGCTGCGGTTTGGAGGAAAAAATATATAAAATATCTGACTATATATTTATATATATATTTGTACGGCTAACGCCGACACCGTCACCGTCACAATAATAAATATTTTTTTACACACACCCACTACCAATGGCATTTGGAAAAGCTTGTCTGTCTATACGCGAGTGGCTAAGCGGCGACGCGACAGTTAGACAAAATGTCACCAACGCCAAACTAAAGGAAATCATTTTACGACAAGCAGTTAAGCTATGCCAGCACCGCACTAACAATTTGTTTTTATTTTTATTTTCATTAATATTTATTTGGATAGTTAGCATTTTGTAGACGTTCGGAAAAAGTGTCGCGTCCGCTTCTTGCTGGAGTTCAATAAACTCATGGCAACGCTGCACGCATGAAGTCATTTATGCCAAATAATGACAGCGAAATTCAGCACAGTGAACTTTTACATACAAGGCGGTGGTAGTACCTAGCTAAGTAGTTTCGGCAGACTTTGCAAATTGCTGGCAGTAGCTATACTTATTTGGGTTGATTATGGAAATTTTCGGCGTTTTGCGGCAGCACATCACAATTTATTTCACGAAAGTCAGCGTCCATTGGACTACTGTCTATGAGTGCGATTTACTTGCGGCTGGACAATTGCGCAATTGAAACGAAAAGGAAAATGTTTGCAGAGTTGCATGACACATTTACAAAGGAATTGATTACTCAGCGGCTGCAACACGCCATGACTTCACTCTGCATCCATATTGCAATCGCCCATTGGTGTTGCATGATTCAATCAATATAAATAAAGATATGTGTAAGTGCCTTTCAGTAGTAATTTCCTTACGCATAAAATCTTTTTTGTGGTTTACTTCATAGTTTTGTGGAAGCAGAAACCACATTTTTATCAAAAAATCCTATATATGATATAAATTTCAAATTAAATATATTACTCTCATAATGTGGGTTATTCACACTATTATTATTGTTGTAGCAATAAATGAAACATAGCCGCCGATGGATCCATCTGGCAGTACATTGTAAACTAAATAATTCCTACAGAACTTGAAGAAGCGTTCAACAGAGGTGTTATTAACACCCTCCGTGACTCCCTCCCCATATATGGTGTACTTACGAGTCACACCACCCACCAATTGTTGCCTCACAAAACTAGAGCGACCCCCGCGCAACTTCTTTCTGGATACTGTAGTAGATTAAACTCCTACAGATCCAGACTGAACGCCGACATACCCAATATATGCCCTGCATGTAATGCGTATTCGCATGACACTAACCACCTCTTTCTAATTCTTAGTTGGCGTAGAAACCGCTTACACGGTTATAGCCTAGTTTATAACGGCGCGCCACTCGTTCCTCCATTTGGTAGTTTGGCGCCAATTGGTGCCAGGTCTTTCTCCACATGGTCTTGTCAACGGAGTGGAGGTCTTCCTCGGCTACCACCAGCGGCTACTGCATCGAACACTTTCAAAGCCAACAACATGACCTAGCCAGCGGAGCCGCTGTCTTTTTATACGCTGAACTATGTTGTAGTATGACTTATACAGCAGTCGTTCCATCGTCAGCGGTATTCGCCGTTGCCAATGTTCTGAGGACCATAAATCTTTCGCAAAACCTTTCTCTCGAACACTCCAAGAGTCGTCTCATCGGATTTTGTCATCGTCCAAACTTTTGCATCATGAAGCAGGACGGGAAAAAAGCGACTTGTATAGCAAGAGTGATTCTGCGTTGGATTCCGAATTCAACATTGACGTGGCAGCCAAAACGTCTCTTTGCATGCCCAATTAATCCCATCCATCTAACATCCCTTTCCTTTTAGCCCGATCCTGCCGAAACAGCTCATTCCTGGGTCACTCGTTAGATGTCTTCGATGGCAATTGACTTATGCATGCCGGTTCAGGCAGGTTTAGGTAACCGTTACAACAAAAACAACAAGGGTTAAACAAAACGTGATCGGCGAAGAGAATTTCAAACCGATCGGTATTCTTTGTCAGGTTGAATAAGGTTTATAAGAACAAGTAAAAAAAGTTAAAAACAAGTGCCAGGAGTTCTTCAGCCTAGTTGTCAAATTGTAAGAAATTATTCAAGTTTATAATCTTCAAAGTAAGTAATAATAATAAAAACCTATTGTAAATTGTTATTTTATGCGGAAATGAATGATAAATACCAAAGGTTTTAAGGGTACTAAGAACGCAATGCAATTAGGCTATAAATTTAGAAATTACAGCAAATCAAGTAATAATCGCTTAAGCAATAAAATGACATTTTGATTTTAATTTATTGATTTAATAAATAAGAAATCCATGATTATTGCACAGAATTTACTTAACGGTGAAACAAATATATTTTCAAATTATAATTATTAATTTAGTTTAATCGCACAATTTGTATTTACGATAAGCGTGAACATTAAAACCCCCAATTGTACATATTAATTATCTAATCTACTTATTTTTTTACGAAAAGTACGTTTCAAATGGCTAATCAAATCAGTCAGTCAGTCAGGTGTTTTGGGCTGACCCATATCAAGCACATGATTTTAACGACATTATTTTTGCACATAAAACACAAAAACAGAAAAAATAAATAAATAAAAGAAACAACAAATCAGAGAGCAAAATGTTGACAAGTGGACACAATAAACAGAATATCACACATTTTTTATGTCACTAGTACTGGAAATATTTAATAAATATTGAAAATAAATATAATTTTGTTAGAAATTAAAATTTTTAAATTTCGTGAATTACATTTAAATTAAAATAAAATTTATAAAAAATTAGAAACACTTTGACAATGGCATCCCTACAGGGTATACATGAAATTGCATGTTTGTTTGCGTAGCGGAAGATAAACGTCAAAAGGTGATAAGCGACTTCTTAACAACTAGTATTTATTTATCCACATAAAACAATTGTTTGAGGCCACAAAACTGACAGCTGAAGTGTTTTAGCTGAGTAATGTATGACCAACTTGGTTAAAATACTTAGTTATGCAAATAAAAAATGGCTAAATATAAACGCAAAAGTGTTTGCATGCATATTGTGTGAAATGGACTGTTGGTCAGCTGATTGACAACAGCCTGACGGTAGGGCGGACGGGCGTATAACATATCACATGCTGCAAATAGCGATAAAAATGCAACTGATATTCAGATATCGCACACAGCTGCTAGATAACAATTACAAACACACACACACTCACATATGTGAACAAACATTTCTACTTAAGATTGCTGCTTGGATGGGTGCAGCTGGCGTTGCCACTACTTTTCCACTTGTAACTTTGTATGTGCGCATGAATGTAAGCACATTGTTTGCGTTCTGTTCGAATTTGAAATTATAACCATAAGTACATGTGCACGTACTTATATGTATATGTGTGTATGTACATAAACATGTATTTTTTCAAGTTTAACAATACTTTGTACAGTATCCACGCTTCGTGGCATTTATCATAAAGAAATGTGATTGTTGTAAATTACTTGGGAAAGACCTTGACTGCTTGGTTAACAGTTTATTACTTTGCGCTTAAGCGTTTTAATGCTTGGCATAAACACACAATAACAGTGCACAAAGGAATTAACAAACAAATAAAGAAAAAAAAGCATAAGCGTTGCGTCCAAACAGGCGACTTTATAGGAGGCACTCGCAAATACTTGGCGACTCAAGTCAATTAATCGGATCATGAGGCATATAGCACGATACACTTTCAGTTGGTATGCAAGTGCATGCAGGCGTGTGTATATATAAATAAGTATATAACAATACGCTGCGTATCAAAAAACGAGCCTGTTGGAAGCACACATTTATTATTCAAGTCACAAGCGCCGGCATAAAAAAATTTGTATTGATATATTCTTTAATAATATTTAATGCATTACAATGCACGGACGCAGCCGGATAAAAACACTTTGAAGTGGTGCACTTGGAGACATGCATTGCTTTCACTGCGCCGCATCAACGAGAATGAACAACGCGAGCTCAAGCACTTTGTCAGCTAAAGTACCCCCGGCAGAGCAAGCCAAGTGTGCACTATTATTGAGTTACAATCATGTGCTGCAAGTCAAGGCATTAATGCTGTAAATACAAATGCTGTAAATACATGTGTTTGCATATGTATTTGTATTTGTGCTATTGTACATACAAATGTATATAAACAAATAAATGACACTCGGTGCCTTCGACGCTGCTGCTCCCGCGCCTGTAATGTCGACAATAAAATTTGCAGCTGTACATTAAATGTGGAAAGTGCAGTCAATTATGGAAATCATTGCAAATGTTTTTTAGTAGGGACGTTGATTGGATGTGCTGATTTGAAAATTACTGCAAAAATAAAAAATACTAGATTTCAAAAAATTCAACTTTTTCAAATAACAAACGTTTTTTCACCGATATTGTTTAAAATATAACAACTTCATGTTGTAATAAATCTGTAGAATTTTTTACCACAGTATACTCTGCTATACAGCATCTGCTTGTGTGTGTAAATTTATCTTCTATATGCCTACGCCATTGAACTTGACAACTCACATGCACTCCAATGCCGGCAGTACCCATTGAATCATAATATGATATACATACATATGTATGTAGATGCATGCATTGCCTCAGAGTTATGCATAGCAACGTTATCCATTGCATGCGATAGTCAACACCGGTTAAGAAACATCAGACTGCGGAGGAAGAGAAACACTATGTTGGGTGCTCAAATGCAGCAATAGGCGTTGCCGGCAACGTGTAACAGCAATGCAAACACTGGAGGTTTTAAAGCTAGCATTTCGCGGTAGTGCGTTATAGTAGCACTCCATTTCCACTTTAAAGTCATATAAATATGTGTACCACCACAGATATAAAACCGAGAATTCGACATTTAAGCTGATTTACTTAAATAGAATACAACCCCAATCTTCGACGCAAGTGCTTATTTGTATATGTATGTGCGATACTTGGAATGTAGCAAAAAGTCATTTATCAAAGCCACCCTTGTTTGGCACCATCTTCCATGATGGGGGTGCAAGACTGCACTATTAATAAGTCCCGTTTGCTCTTTGCATATAATTCATTTCAAGTTTTTTGATGGCTACAGTAACTTTATTTTCATAAAGACACTCCTTAAAATCGGTGCTGTTTGCAATGGCTGCAGAAAGGTGTATAACGTAGAAGTTTTTGTTCTGTCCTGTCCTGTATATGTGTTGTACCTAAGCTGCGCTACGCCCCATCATACTCATTAGGTGACCTCGCCCTCAGTTTGCGCATCAGTCGCCTGTTCCACCACTACCTTCAACGCGACTGCAATATGACTCATCATATGCGTCGACTTATCATATGCCAATTTGGCGTCAATTTTTCAAAAAAGCATAATTTAAATACTTTGTTCTCCACATGCAATCAGTAAAAACACCGCACTTGTGCAATTATTAATGTAGCGACTGCGTCTCGTGCGTCTACGTCGACGAACAGACGACGTCAGCGTCTACAGCAGCAGCAAACGGTGCTAGCATTACACAAACACAACCAATCAACTATGTATTCTATGCTGCGTGGGGGGTGCAGCAAGATTTTTTTGTATTGTTTACTTACTTCTGTAAATTTCTCCAAAATTTCTGCTTTCTCATCCGCCGACAAGGTTTTTGTGAATTTATTTAAAACCGACATTTTGCGAGTTTGTAATTTGTTTATTAATAGTTACGCGTACCAATTTCAATTGGGAAATTCTTTGCACCAATGCGGTGTAAACTGCTTTTTTGCTTTTTCCAACTACTTCGCCGACGACGACTGCGACTGTGGCAACAACAGCAACGGCGGCGTTCTCTTCCGCTTTTATGTGTATGTATGTTCCTTCTGTCACTTTACACAACTACACAGACAACACTCGCGACTTTCGGATTCTGGCTGGCTTTGTAATTCGCGATTTCTTCACTTTTTTTTTCCAAAATTTATATATATCCTATTTGTGCTTTCGTTGCGATTTTCCCGGATTTTAGTTACTTTTTTAACCACACCGTTAGAATGCGCATTCCCAATTGCTATTGCATTAAATTCACTCAAAGAACACAAATAAAACCGACTGCAACGTGTAAATGTAGTTATTACTTTTTTCTTGAGTTTGCTGTAGGGCGGGCGACAAGTATTTTATAATTCTCTAGCGTTTCTTTCCTATTTGATTTTGCGAACTAAAACGAACTTGACTACTCTGCTTCACAACTTGCGAAAGAATGCAAAGTGGAATCGGCGTTTAGTTTTCAGTTTCGTTTTGAGCAAGACTTCGAGTACGCAGGGTTGATCGGAAGCTCGATGTCACAGTGTGTAATATTGCTTTTCATAAATAGTAGTATTTTTTATTAAATTTCTCTAATTTATTAGTTTTCTCTAGAAATTAATTAACAAATAATTATAAATAGAGCTTTAACAGCATAACTTTTGTAATATAGCAAACAAGTCTTTCTCACAAAAGTGTGGCAACTTCGTATATTTTTCACAACAAGCAAATTTAATTGAAAATTTATATAATTATACAACTGAATATATATTTTGTTTCCAAAAATGTATTTTTAATCTTATTTGTTGTTATTATTGTATATTCAAAACAATTTTTTTATTCCGCTATCTTTGCACTACGTATTATCACGAAGGGTGTGAAAATTTCCAACAAGCCGATAATGTTTTGACGTTTATAAACGATTTGCCTTTTACAACACTGTATTTTTGTTGTACTCTTTATGCTCTTTCATTCTTATTTAATTATTTCCAACTGCAATTTTCTTTCTTTTACGTTTGTGATGCCCTTGTGTTAAGATTATTATAAAAATTTGTTTGATTGTTCAAAACAACTGAGCACAAACGTTAGAAAATTAATTAAGCAAAAACGCATAATTAAGACAATACAACAAGAATATAAATATTATAAAAAACTGTACATGACTTTCATAAAGGAAGCACTGAATGCGTTTTGTTGGAGTGAAGTGTGAAAGTTTTGCTACGACGTAATTGTGGCATTGATTTGTATAAATATAAAAATTGTGTAAAAGCTAAGAATATAAAAATTTGTGTTGAAAAGATAGCACTGTTAAGAGAAAACGCATTTGTTATTGTTCATATTGCTGTAAACATGAATAACGGCGGGTTCAGTTCCGCTGACGAGGACTCTCGTGATGGCCACAGTACGTGTTGCCTTATCGACGATGACGAACGTTGTCGCAATCCCGCTGGTAATGCGAGATATAGTAAACGTATACAAAAAACGGTGCAACAGAAACGTCTAAAACTGCGTAATGATCCCACCGCGGAACGCATTTACATCTGTGAATACCACAAATCGCAAATACAATCGGCACGCAGCAAACGCCGGCGTAAGGAATCGGAAGAGGATAGCAATGAAACCGACAATGAAATACCAGATGTCGTCATGCCAGATCTCTATCAACTGCAAGTGAATACATTAAGACGTTATAAACGTCATTACAAAGTGCAGACGCGACCCGGTATGAAGCGACAACAGTTGGCGGACGTGAGTATACGGTTGATATGCATAAATATGTGTTATTAATTCAAATGCTTTTGACTGTTGAAAATTATTATTTTATATATAAATAATTTTTGTTTTTATTTATTGCAGACAATCATGAAACACTTCAAAACGATACCGATCAAAGAGAAGGAAACCATCACCTACTTTGTGTACATGGTGAAATCCAACTCGAATAAGCTGGATCAGAAAAATGGCATTGGCAATGATACAACCTGAGTGAAGCGCTGATTAGACTCCAGCTTGTTGTTAATTGGTTTTGCTATTATTCTGCAACATATTTAGTATGCCAATATCAGCAGCAACAAGCCTTTAGCGCGTTAAGCTTCCTTATTGTATATGTAATTAGTGCTAAGTTAATATTGCTTATATCGTATAATCGTGTTCATGTTGACTTTAATTTGAAAAAAAAAAAAAAAAATGAAAACAATTGTGCAGTTATAATCATCAAATAATAATATTATGTTTGTTGAACTGTGTTTATAGAACTGTAAAATAGCCAACCACACACAACACTGTTGAATAAAGTCATTGTTCGATTTTTGCAATACTATTTAAGTAGTAAATAATGACGAGTTTAATTTTATAAAGTATAAAAATTGACAATAATCACTTCTCAGCTCCTTAGAATTAACACTTTTACACTTCACATATGAATTTAGTATAATCGGTGTCTTTGTTTTGCATGCCTTGGCATATTTATTAAAATCAGTACTTAATATGCTAACAAATGATGCGTGGAAAATTGCATTGCATTCACAAAATAACTTTCGTTTCCTCCTCTGAATCGCTGGCCTCAGCTGGAAACGACAAAAAAGAAGTAAATATAAAATTTAGCAATTATTGCCCAAAAACTTACTTTGCACATGCTTTTTACTTAATGCACGCTTCGACTCTTTTTTCGAAAATTTATGCATTTGTTTCTCCACCTGTTGCGAGAGACTGCGTTCACTTTCGTCACCCTCATCGGCAACGTTCTCCGAGCACATACTCTCCACATTACTCTCGGCGTCATCATCATCTGGCACCCATTTGATATTTTCCTGATTGGATTCCAATAATGCCGATTTGGCGTCAATTGAGACGACTGTGTGTTATTGAAATTAAAATTAGCATATTCACAACTTTTTATAAAAAAAAACACAAAAATTAGTTTTTTGTTCACCATTCTTTTGCACTTCAGTGTCTTCTTCCTCACTTGCATCCTCCTCATCACCACTGGTTTCCATTGCATTTTCCTCCTTTGACTCGCCTGTTTCCTGTAGCTTGAAATTACGTAGACGTAGCGACAAACGATTTTCCGCCAACGCTGTAATTTGATTGAGACGCACACACTCTGTGAAGCCAGCGTTTCTATTCTCCTCTCTCGCCATTTTATCTAATTCCAGCTTTTCCTTCACATAATCCACTACAAATTTGGCACGTCGCGCTGCGCGTGTGGCACATTGCAGCAACAGTGTGGAACTTGTGAGTGTTGTGCCGCCCAAATTCAGACAACACAATTCACGGAATGAATTCAAGCCGAACACTAGCGCAGAATCTGCGGTACGCTCCTCCGATACGCTGGGATCGGCGACGGCCAAGCGGCCATCATCGAACAGACAATAGCTGACACAAACTGGATAGTGATGCAACACCATTGGTATTGGCTCTTTCTCAGCGGCGGAGTGTATGTGCACATCATTGTCAACAATGCTGACATCCGGACGTTTGAAATGCAAGAGCGCGCTTAGCGCGGCAATTGAACAGCAGTCTGCAAGTAAGATTTAATTAAAATATTTTTCGATACTTTAAAATACTAATTTACTTACCAATGAGGTTGCCTTCATGATTTAATACATTCAAGTCTATGCGCAACAACCACACACGCTCCTCGGAGGTAACACAAAGCGATTCTAAGTCAACACAACGTGAATCTTTGAATGTGCGCTCTAAAGTGCGACTAATTTGCACATTCAATTCGGAGTTGCGTCCGGACTCGAAATGTGGCGCTGCCATTTGGCCCAATTCGACATTTATATAGATAATGCCTTCGTTGGGACGTGTGGACTTGGGCACACCAAGTTCACAAGAAACTTGCGCTAGCACTTTAGTTTCACCGAGCGCCACAAGTGCGCTGCCCCAATCTGCACCGAAATTGATTGTTACCTTACGGAATTCATCATTTTTGCGTCCATCTAGGCGCTGTAGTGTAAAATGTGAAAAATAATGGTTTTATAAACACATTTCGCGGTACCGCGTGTTTGCCGCTTTCGTGCAGCCACTCACCAAATTTTGTTTAACTGCCTGCGTTATGAAATTACGCTCAATTGTAGAAAGCGGCGTCTCCCTCATTTTACTTTGGAAGAATTATTGTTTTTTTATACAATTCTTAAAGTTATATTTTAACGTTCGATATTTCGATGGCGCTTTTGTTCTCTGCACTTCTTCTGTTTATCGTGTCAACTGTGAGGTTAAGTTGGCAATATTTACGAATGAAGTGAAAAGAAATTCAAGCGAAAACAAATCGGAATGACAGTAAAATGAAGAAAAGCATAAACGAAAATTGCTTGTTCGAGTCTCGAAACAGTTTACTCGTAGGAAATTAATTTGATTTGACATAAACGCGGGTTCACACGTAATGTATAGAGTTAATTCAATAATAATGCATAATGCGTTACAATATCTCAAATTTTATTTTTCTTTAATTCACAGTTGTTGCTTTACTAACTGATTTTTCTGCTTGTCGACAGAAGTGTCTTAAGAAAATACAAGATATTAAAAATCTTCATCAGGCATAACTATATATAGTAGTGGTTTTTAAAAATGGCATAACCTAGCGACATATGGATACTCTCGTATGAAACCGTCCGCACAGTTATAATTTCGTCTTAGATTTTTTGCCTGTAAAGAACTGTCCTTTTCCTTTGCTAACTTGCTTTGTTCGAGTGAGATTACTAAAAGTGAACGAAGCATTTGAAGACCTGCGACTTCCCCTCTGGTGAAAGTAGGTTAGTTTAGGTTTGGTAAAAGTGCAACAGGAGATCTCACTTGGACAGCTAGAGCCAGTCCTTTCTGATGCCGCAACACTCCTCAAAATGAATGCCCGAGACACTCATGCGATGATTTAACCCCTTGAGCCTTTTACGAATTTGTACAGTTCCGAAGTTCGTCCTGCCAAGACGTTTCAGTCGCAGTTTAACGAAAGCTGGACAATGAAGGAGTGGAGGAGAAGAAATGTCTCGATGTATCAAACTCCTCTTCTTCTATGCAACTTACATCCGTCAGATTATTTAGCCTCACCGCATGTAGCCCCATCGGGCAGTGTGGGTTCTTGGCAACCGTCAAGCCCTTATGTAATTGGATTTAGCGAAGGAGTGCGTGAGCCTCCATTTATATTGAAGTTTCAGCTGATAAGGCTAAAAGACGCGGGTTTCAAAAGAGGGAAAAATATACAATATGACGTAAAGAAGCCAAAAACCTTAAAACTTATGTCCTAGACCATTAATATTTTTTTTTTAATTTGTCCGCCATATTGGTTCGCTATTTTGAATTTTTAAAAAGTAACGTAAAATTCGTTTCAAGCGATTCCGATGAATTTTTCAAAAAAGCGTCTGCCATATTGTATCCACAATTTTCAATTTTGAAAAGCTAACACCGGATTCGTAATCCCTGACCCCCGAAAACCCCTGAGTAGCGATTTTCGATGAATTTAAAAAAATGCTGTCCGTCATATTGTTCTTCTGGGGTTATGACAAAGCTCTGAATTGATGGTGTTAAATGGAACTCGGATTCGGATTCAGCGACACCAAAAACATATAGCTTAATAGGACCTGGGGGTCTTAACGAAATTTTTTTTGTGTGACTGTTTAACCAAGGTACTCAATCTATGTCTCTTACAATACCCTATGTGAATAGTCGGATAAGCGGTTCCCCTACTGAAACCTAAAATACCTTGCCATATCTTTCTTTTACTTGTAGTGATGACATCCTAACTGCCTTGTTACTGCCGACCTTCAACCACCATCTGAGCCTAGAAAATCATAGAAATTACTTCCAGAAAATGCACAGTAGAGTATACTACTAGGAAAATTACTTCTTATTTTTAGACGAAAGAAATAAACCTCGGATCATAAGAAGTTAGACTCCCACCATATGTTTGGTATGCTGTTGTCAATTCTAAATAATTATAAATTTAACCTGTCAGTTTATCCGGAACGTAGTTGCAAAAGGATTACCAGTATTCCCGAGAGGTATCTCAAGCTCTTCTTCGACTAAAATTGTTCATAAATTAGGAGTTGACAGTTTCATATGTGCTTATTGATTTTCTATTGATGACATTAAGACCCCGTATGTGCTTGAGATGTAGTCCGTTATAGATCACTCCAAATATTTCCGGTTATCATCAATCAGAATTTTCACGTGTGTGATTATAGACCTGGTTTCTGTAAGTAGTGAAGAGTGTTGTCGAAGTTGCACAGAGAAGAATTTTATGTCCCTTCCAACAAGCTAGAGTTAGTTATTATTTAGGATAGAAAACCACGGCTCAATAATGAGCGACTTGTAGAGTTTAATTTTGGTTCATCGAGAGAGGACTTTAATTTCCAATTGCCTACTCAGTCCATCTGCAGGCAGTCACTGAAGCTGCCTGTCTAAATTCTAAATTATGAGATTTGACATCGTAATACGTCGGGATATAGTCGGTGATAATTCGTAAACCACCTATCAGCTTAGGAACAAGCTTTCGACAGATCACGAGATACTTCAATGGTGCTTTCCTAGGGTTGATTTCGATGTAGACTCTATAAGTTATTGGGGTCTATACAATGCTAAGTGTTGTGTTGTTATTATACACTCAACGTAATATATTTTAATGGTAAGCTAGTCTAAGGAGCGGGTTCGAAGACTGATAGTAACAACACCACAAGCGTATTCATCACTGACTAAAGATAAAATGTATGTTTGCAAAAGAAGACATAGAAAATAAAAACAAACTGTAATTTAATATCAAGATTTTGGAGATACGACATGACAACACTCCTCCCATGCCTTCGGTTAAAATTTTGCTGCCATAGTATAGCATTGCAACACTATGGAGTATCTTCGACTGTTGGCTGTTGCCACATAGTATATTCACAATTTAAATGCAATTTATTTATTTATAAAATTCCCATTAATTAAGAACGAGTGTGTAGGTGGGACTATTAAGCATATACCGACGCACGGTATATCTAAAACTGTTTGCCAAGAAAAATAAAATGTTTTTCGGAAAAATTTTAAATGAAATGAAAATATGAAAGAATGCACACAAAAACAGTATCACGTTTACGTAAAATTTTATACAATTTGAGTAAATTTTTTTAAAACAATTTTTAAATAAATAGGTATTTGATCTGTGATAGTAGGTGCATGTGAATTTTCTGTAGACGTGTATATATGTATGTATATGTATACCGTTATGTGCAAGTATGTGTCTAAGCGTCTATTCAAGTACATATTTTTGCGGATATTCACAAATTTTTTCTTTTGTTTTACTTAGAATGCAATCGGACTAAGAATACCGAAATGGTAAATATACCTAAAAATGTATTTTTATACTCTCGCAACAAAGTTGCTAAGAAAGTAACGTAACGGTGGTTTGTAACACCCAAACTAAACGAGTTAGATATATAGGTTATATATACCAAAGTGATCAGGACGACGAGGCGAGTCAAAATCCGAATGTCTGTTTGTCCATCCGTCCGTCCGTCTGTGCAAGCTGTAACTTGAGTAAAAATTAAGATATCTTGATGAAACTTTGCACACTTATTTCTTGGCACCATTGGAAATGAGCAAAATCGTACCACTGCCACGCCCACAAAATGGCGAAAACCGAAAACACATTAAGTGCCATAACTAAGCCATAAATAAAGCTATAGAAAATTTGGTATGAAGGATAAGAAATGGCGGATAGAAGCTGCACTCAGATTTTTTTACAAAATGGAAAATGGGTGTGGCATCTCCCACTTATGAGTCAAAAACCATATCTCAGACACTACTCGACAGATTTCAATGAAATTCGGTATATAATATGACACGTGTGGAAAACGGATGAAATCGGTTCTCAACTACGCCAACTTCCCATATAACTCAATTTTGAATTCCATCTGATTCCTTCACTTTATAAGACTATAATTTTTCAATGCCCCGGATATCGAATTTGAAGAACTCAGTGAATAAGGGTAAATTTTCACTGAAAATATCGGTAAATCTCTCAGATATCTTAATTTAATTCAGAGGAAATCTTTTTATTCTAATAGTGTGCCTCTGTATCAGAAATGGTTAAAATCGGGTCATAACTTCCTCGAGCTCTCATATAGCTAATTATAGGATTTTCAAAAATACGATGGGCTTAATAGCTCATAAATCGGCTAATATATGAAATTTCTTAGCCAAATTAAATGAGCATCTAATCTTAGATATAATGTATGTATGTTGGTGATGAAAATGAGCTTAATCGGCTCAGAAATTACCTCAGCCATATACCATATATGATGATTTTCGTTTTTCCATTGGATTTTATACCGAATATATGGGACAAATTGTGTGTTATCTTAATAAAAATATAACAATAAATTGCGAGAGTATAAAATGTTCGGTTGCACCCGAACTTAGCCTTTCCTTACTTGTTCAAATTGTTTTTCTGTAAAATATTATTCATTTGTAGCTGCCTGTGGCTATTTAATATACGGTACATGGGCTCTAATGCATGTTCACACAGCAATACATATTAATATGTATATATACATATGTACATTCAAGCGGTCATATGTATGTATTGCATGTTTGGCTTATATTGTTTATGGATTTTTGTATACATTTGCCACTCGAAGTATGGCTATTTTACGAGTTGATATAAAATGAACAGATGCCAGATGAGGGCACTGAGCACATACATGCATACATACATACATATACATATTTATACAAAGAGATAAATGTATTCAAATTCCAGCGACTAACTACGCCCGCACTAAATACAACTACAAATATACATACATACATATATACAATTATAGATTTGTATGTGCTTGTATGCTTGGTAGTATTTCTGTTTGTGTCGACTAACACTTGCAAATGACTAAAAATTCACACAACGCCTGCGGGTCAGAAGCACAAACACCAACACACTCAAATAAGCACACACACACAGATAAATGAATACAAGCGCAAGCAAAGAGCGGTAAAGCGCCATGAAAAATCGCCGCCTGCAGCAATGTTTGGCTGGCTAAAAGCAATGGCCAACTAACTAACTGTAAAGGCAACCAAGCGAATGTCTAAACGAGAGCATTTCATTTTATTTTTGAAAATAAATATGCAGCAACAACAACAACACTGCGCCTTGCCTACATACATACATACATACGATGAAAATTTCCAAAAATAGTTTTTCTATGTTAAAACATTTTGTATTTTGGCAGCTTTGGCTATTTTTTCAATGCACACACACACACACATGCACACCTACATACATACATACATACGCATATATGTGTCTTTATTTTTATTTTTATTTAATTTTTGTTTCATTAAATTTCGAAAAATTCGAAATGAATGCCGAACAAGAAAATTTATACGAATATTATTGTGGAAATTTTGTATTTTGTATGTACATATGTATGTTTCACATAAATACATATATTCAGCTGTTGTTGTTGTTGTTGTTGTTGCCCACTTTATTTGTGTAGGCGTTCGTTCGACTTTTGTAGGTAAATAAAATTTGTACATTTGCCTTGAGGCCTCGACTCGGTTTGCACACACTGAACCCTTTTTGTTTGAAGTTACACTGTCGAAGTCAGTGCCACAGAAGAGCACAGATACACACACAAACATATCGACACATGTGTATGTACATATATTCAAGTAAAAATTTATATGATAAATGTAGCTAAGAGAAATTCATCTGCTTTGACCTTTCATCTCCGACTTGTTTTGTGGCAAACTCGTTTACAAAACCAATGTGTGGGTTTAGAAAAAAAACACTTTTCCGTCCTGCAAGTGTCTTTAAAAGCACACAAACACACACATGAAAGCTTACCCACACAGACATATGCAAGCTTCCTTACACAAACATGAAAGCTTATACTCTGTCTAAGTAAGCTTTCATATAAATGTCTATATGTGTAACTCCTTTCAGCATGAAAATATTTAAAAGGCAGGCGTGTAAAACAAATAACGGTATATGTGTTAACCGTTATGTATGTATGTATGCACATTATTAGTCACTTTTGTTGAGTTTTCATTTGTTGAAAGGTGAAAAGTTGATCAAATTAGTTTCACACAAAAACAGGCTTTCTTTTGTGTCGTCTACCGGCTGCTGAGGTTTCAGTAAAAACAATAGCGGTGACGTGTGTTAAATATGGAAATTTATTAAATTATTATCGATTTAATGCAATTTCTGTGTTGGAAAATTTAAATTTAAAGCAATCAAGTTGACAGACAATTGAAATTCTATTTTATTGTTTGCCGAAAAAAATATTAAAAAAAATTTATTTAAAAAAAAAAATATTTATTTGAAATTTTTTATAAAAAAAATTATTATCATGTTTTGAGAAATAAATAAATATCTTTGCGAAATTATAAATTTTGAAAATATAATTTATTTTATTTAAACATGCTCTTTTTTGTTAATTATACCCTGAACAGGGTATATTAAGTTTGTCATGAAGTTTGTAACACCCAGAAGGAAGCGTCGGAGACCCTATAAAGTACATACATATATAAATGATCAGTATGTTGAACTGAGTCGATTTAGCCATGTCCATCTGTCTGTCCGTCTGTATATATACGAACAAATCCTTCAGTTTTTAAGATATCGTTTTGAAATTTTGCAGATGTTATTTTCACTTCAAGAAGCTGCTCATTTGTCGGAATCGGACCACTATATCATATAGCTGCCATACAAACTGAACGATCGGAATCAAGGGCTTGTATGGAAAATTTCCGCATTTGACGTGATATCTTCACGAAATTTGACATGGATACTGCTTAAGGTAATAATATAATCTCCGAAGAAATTGTTCAGATCGGTTAACTATATAACCTTAATGTTTCTAGCAAACAACCCGCCTTAAAAGAATTAGTAAAATGTTTTCTTTTTTTTACTTAATTTTTCTTACGTCTTTAGATTTCCTTAAACACATAGTTACTAAAAGAAATGCACCTGTGAAGGGTATATTAGCTTCGGTACAGCCGAAGTTAACGTTTTTTCTTGTTTTTAATTTTGTTTTTCAAAACTATTTACAAATCAGTCTTTTTGTTGCCAAATAGAGCGAGATGTGAAAGAAATTGATTAAAAAATAATAGTTGAAATTAAGTTTTAATGTAAATTCTATTCACTGCTCTAAATAATACAAATTGGAAAGTGGAAAAACAAAAGAGAAAATATGAATAACAAGAGGAACGTAGACCTAGATATTCCAATATACTCGTGCATACCGATATGCTATGGATCTAAGAGGTGAATGAGAGCATTTACTGCTGGAAAAATTGCCCGCATTCGGTAGTTTCCACGGAAATGTTGTAAATATTATTACATTAAGCTGAAAGAAGTTTCAATGTCGATTTGTTAGCTTGAAAGTGCAGTTAATTGTCACAATGGGTTAACCAGAAACCTATGTGTGTAGAAAGACAACCGCTAACCTAACCTAAACCTAAGTACAATTGATTTTAATTAGGATACACAGTAGTTTCTTGGCCTTTCACTTAAGATTTTTTGACAAAGCCTAGCCCATCATTAATGATATCTTTCCTTTGTGCATATCTTAAAGGAAAAGTTTTCAACACCAAATCAGCGCTTCTTGAAGAAAAAAAATATTGTATTAATGATGAAATGCAGCACATTTCACAAAACACCTGTCCAGACGTCATTGGAAACATTTGCTGCAGTTTGAAGTATTGCCAAAATAATCAAAAATCACATACGATTGATGTAATTTGTAAAAATAAATGCCGCATTTGTATATTTCTTTAACGAATCAAATATTTTTATACAATTCATCTTAAATCAAAAAAGGAGAATGAGATCTGTTCTCATCAGGGGAGTTAGAATACAGTTTGGTAATACCAGTTTTAATTTTTATGAAATTTTTAGAATTATCATAACTTTTTTAAATCCACTTTTTAAGTTTAAAATTAGTTCCTATTAGTTATTGGTAATTAAAAATTAAAAAGTTAGTTCATTTTTCTAAGAGAACGTCGCGAGAAGAATAAGAGAAATATATTGGCACATATTTTTCAATCTAGAAAATGTTAGTTCTTCAATAATTCTAATTCAAATAAATCTACTATTTTTATTTAATTTTAAGTAGCGCCTACTAGCTGATTTTTAATTTCCATATTTAAAAAAAAAAAATCTGAAAAAGTCAAGTATACGCCCTGTGTACATTATTATAAATTATGAATAGGAATTTGTTGAGTTATAGGTAAGCGAGAAATTTGTAATGCGAAGTCAAACTTAATCCATGTTAAGAGTGGTGGTCAACTGATTTCCATCTTATTCGGTACCGTATCGGCTTATAAAAGGTATTTCAAAGGGAACGCTACAAAAGTAGTCCCTTTATGGGCAGCCATATTTCGCTCATTTGACATTTCTCTACATTAAGGTTTGCCCTTTCATCATGGAAAGATATACGATCCAACAATGAGTCGCACTTATTAAAATATACTACCGAAATTCGTAGTAATTGGCCTCAACGTCCACTTTATGGTCGTCATAGCCGTTCTGTCAGATCAACAATTGTCGAGTATATAGTCCTAAATCCGTGGCTCACATGTTGTACTCAAGCGTTGGGTATATCTGTGACGTTGTTGTGTCGAATTTTGCGAAAAGATTTTGGCCTACATCCTTACAGTATGAAATTGACGCAAGAACTGAAGCCGCTGACCATCAGAATCGTTGTATGTTCGTGAATTGGGCTGAGCAACAACTTGAAAATGATCCGGTTTTTCATCGAAAAATCATCTTCAGCGATGAGTCTCATTTCTGGTTGAATGGCTTCGTCAATAAGCTAAATATGCGTTATTAATCAAGCAGCAATCCACACCTACGCCATGACATTGCATCCCGAAAAAATTACGGTTTGATGCGGTTTATGGGTCAGCGCCGCCATTGTGCCGCACTTCTTCCGTGATGATCAAGACCTGCACGTTTTTGTGAATGGGAATCGCTACCGCTCAATGATAACCAAATATTTTAGGCCTCAATCGGATGATATGGACTTAGACAATATGTGGTTCCAACAGGATGGCGCCACAAGCCACGGAAACCAAGTTTGGTGGTAAACGTGCTATCTCACGAAATGGCCCAGTCAATAAATTATTTACGTCTATTATTTAGTCTATGGTCTAGCGACGATTGATGAATTTCGTACGAATATCGAACATGAAATGGGTGTTACATTGATAAGATTATCCTCCTCAGTGTAACAAGGAGCAAAGCTTTAAGATATCTAAACATTTCTCATAGCTTATCATTTTATTAACCTCATATAATATAAATAAAACTATTATCCTCCGTACAACTATACTTAGTGAGCCACTAACCTTAATTACGCTTTGAATTTATCAACAGTTGTCTTCTATATTTTGACAAAATTGTTTTTGAATGAAGAAAAAATCTATTTTAATTTATAAATAGTTCCAAATATTGTATGTAAACATTAACATATTTCTATAAATGAAATGTCTTTCAGCAAGTATATTATATGCATACATATATAATATACTTAAGTACATAAAACTATTTCTAAACACGTAAAAAACATCTAAATTTGAATGTTTAAAATATAAGTATAAACATACATATACAATGTATATAAAGTTATATAGATATATGTAAGTATTTATGTACACATATTCTTGACTTATGAATACTGAAGTCTTTACCTTAAATTTTTATATAGTACTCGTATCTATATAAAAATATTTAAATGCATATTTGACAACCTAGTAAATACTTGAGTAAATCGCTTTTTTCCTTAATAATTTGGCAGATATTTATTTTAATTGAAGAGGAACTCAACCAAACACTTACGAAAGCTGTAAGAGCCATTTATTATTATTTTGATTACTCAATACTACTATTTTATGAAGTGATTTGAAAATAAATTCATTCTCGATTATTTAGTGAAAACAAGAAACTGTCGTTCGAATAACGAGATGAAAAATATTTTTCTACGATATTAATAGACTATAGCCGTAAGTGTGTGTGTTGGTTTGCTTAGTGGGTAAAAATAACCACTTGGTGAAGATGAAGACAAGGAAGGCAGACATTAAATATTTTTGTGTAAATAAAAATAATTGGAAAATTGTAAAATCGCTATTTTAAATGTTACATTTATATATCTAATATTTAAATATAATGAGAATTGCATACCGTCTGTGTTAAGTATTGCAACATCATTTGAGTTGCAGTCTTATTAAGAATACACGCTTATATAGCATTTTCAATTGGGCGAATCTTTTTCTAGATGTTTCTTTCAATTTGTAGTTTTCTTTCTTTCCTTACACTATAAAAGAAGCTCATATGGATATATATAAATCCTTAGCTTTTTATATGGGGCTATAAACAGATTATGAAAGTCTTCCAAGCATGTATGAAATATACATTCCATGGATCAATCCATCAACATTCGAATACATATAATGACGTGAAATACTGTTATATCTATTAACGAACAAGATATGAAATCACAACCACCTGTTTAAATATATTTATACATAGGGGAAACTAAAGTGTAAATATTTTGTTGGAAATATGACAGTGCAGTCAATCACAATTAGCCGTAACAGAGGCTACTTAAAGAAATATTTTCAGCTACTTAGTATTTTTGTGTTGAGATAATTTAGAAAACTTTTTAAAAATATTCTTATAAATATCATTCATTCATTATATATAGAGGTCTATTATAAGATATATTTCAAAATGTTCGGAGTAATCTAAGAAACTACATGCTAAAAGAAGTAAATATGTATATAAGTCGTCTGAATAATTCCACATTACCACAATATAATGTAATTAGCCATTAACTTAAATGTCCGAATACCGAAAATCTTCTAAATATTTTGCTGAGTTGTATATCTCTTCCCAAAATATATGACCTGATTTTATTCAATAAACAAAGTAATCTAAAGGTTTTGAAGGTGAAAGGAACAACTATAAAGTGTTATAGCCAAACCAGAAATACCTTGAAAGCTTCAGAATTGGAATTTGGTATAAAGAACGCACTAGGAAAGGGCACCTTTGGAATTAATTGTTTTCGAAAAGCGGGGATGGCCCCACATTTGGATGGATAAATTAGTTGTATATGTCTTCCAAACTAATTAAGCTATATTAATCAAACTTACTAGAATAAGATTATACACCATGAAAATAGGTGAAATTGGATAATAAGCACGCCCAATCCCAAACAAGGTTATATTGAAAGACTGGGTTAACTCACAAACAAAAATCGTCGAACAAATAAAATTTTAGAGAAGAATAGGCAGAAAAGAGCTGGTCTCAGATTTTTATAAAAATAAAAAATGTGCGTGGCGCAGCCCACTTTTGTGTTAAACCCAAATCTCAACCCTTGATATCGGAATAAAACTTTGTATTAATACTACATTGAAGGTGTACAATAAATAGTTCATCTTAAAAATGTAGAAATCGGCTATAAATTTTCAAGGCCCCATATACAGAACATGAAAAGCCTATTGCATATTATAATTTAAAATAGAAAAAAGATTATGATCGCAGTCGACTTGTGGCAATTTTGAAAAGTTTAAAATGGAGAAACACAAATCTTACAGAACTCGAAATTAGATGATTTCTACCCGAATTATGAATATGAGGCGATCCCCTTAATCGACCATAAATAAAATTGGTGACTGGGTATAAATTTATTTTCTGTTATTACAGATTCACAACAACTATCTTTACAGTATAAACCTCTCACCTGGCACTATAGAGTGTTATGGTACACACGGCGTATACGTTATGATAAAATTTTAAAGTAGTTAAAAAAATTAATGAAGCGTCAAACATGGAAAAGCACAATCAGATGAGTCATTTAATATTATTATAATATTATTGGCAATTAAATTTCATTCCATAACTCAAACTTCCTTATCTCGAAGGTCTCCATAACTCGAACTCTTGAATTGGCAATAGAAGTCAAATTTCATATAAATTTCCTTCCATACATCGAACTTTTCGACCAGGAAAAAATTTTAAATTTTACTATCGAGACAGAATTTTAAAGGAGTCCCTCTATATCGTTTGGAGGCAAACAAAAAATATGATATTACATTTATGGATTTCATAAATCAAGTAAAAAAGGCAAGGTATACAGATGTCAGGAGACAAACATTAGAAAAGTGCAACAAACAAAATTACATGTTTTAACGTATGAACATTTTGCCAAGTATATAACTAAAACTGTGTATACGTCTAAAATTTACAGCTTTTTGAAAAATGTATGCTTTAATGAAAATTTCTATAACTCGAAGTTTTTTAAAATCAATTTTACAAGGAACTAATCTACAGGCATGGTACTAATGGATATCAAAACTGCTTTTAATTCAGTGTGGCATGATGGACTCCTTTACAAAATGAATCAATTTAACTTTCCGATTGAACTAATTAAAATCGTTCAAAACTTTAAAAAAAAATCGTAGTTTTTCAGTACATATTGGAACCAGTCAATCCCCATATCTCAAAATCCCAGCTGGATGTCCCCAAGGCGCTTGTTTATCGCCTATGTTGTACAATATCTTCACAGCTGATTTTTCCAAATTAAACGAATGTAATACATCA
This sequence comes from Zeugodacus tau, assembly GCA_031772095.1. Classification (NCBI taxonomy): domain Eukaryota; kingdom Metazoa; phylum Arthropoda; class Insecta; order Diptera; family Tephritidae; genus Zeugodacus; species Zeugodacus tau. Next base: position 42,644,835 of record CM062650.1, read on the forward strand.
ATATTTGCTGATGACACTGCTATCCTAAGTTCTGGAGAACTTTCTGTAGATATCATTACTAACTTACAATCAGCTCTTAACGCATTGACCAACTATTTTACTAACTGGAAGATTCTTATAAACCCCCAGAAAACTCGTTCTCTCTTTTTCAGTAGAAAATGAAAACCATGTTACTTGCCCCAGAACTGCGTTGTACTGAGCAATATCACTGTTCCTTGAGATGATACGGTAAAATATCTTGGTGTTATTCTGGACACAAAACTAATTTATAAACACCATATTTCGTACATTATTAACAAAATTAATATTTTAATTATAACTCTTTACTCTCTCATAAATCGAAAATCGGTCCTAAGCACTTACAACAAACTGCTTATATTTAAATAAATTTTCCAACCTATAATCTTTTATGGTGCACCAGCCTGGTTTAATATTGCAAATTGCCATTCAAAAAAGTTGCAAGTGTTACAAAACAAACTGTTAAAAATGATTTTGAACCTCTCATGGCATCACTCCAATATCAATCTTCACTTAATTTCTAACATAGAATTAGTATCCGATAGACTTTATAAGTTAACTCAGAATTATAATTCCAAATGCTGTAATTCAGTATATAAACATATAATTGAACTTGTGTCTTAACCCTAGTGTAAGCTTTTATATATAATCCGTAATATTTTTTTTTTTGTTTCAAATGGAATTTTTACCTTAATTTTGCCTCCAATTATATATAACAATTAAATTTTTATTTATTACAAAAACGTTGTTATAATAAAGCAGAAAAGACAATTGTTTGTCTCAACTCTTATATATAAAGTATTATTAGTCGTCAACACTGTTGTATATAAAATTTTGACAATAAAACATAATTTCTAATTTCGAAGTTTTTTATGGTGATTCGAATTGGTTTCTTAGCATGTCAAGAATACGGTAGTAAAGTGATTTTTTAAAAATCGAAGTCGTTTTAAAGATACAGCAATTAGAAGAAGGAGCTATTCGAAGCGCTGCGTAATTTCTTCAAGGTGGGGATGTTCAGAACGCTGTAACTCATGTTCTACACAATATTTTTAGCTTAAAATTTATATTTATACTGTCGAAATATATGTTACGAAATGATAATAAACTTGAAGCTCTATCTATCTATTTACTGGACGTAGGGAAAAAATTCTATTATAAAAAAAAATTCCTAAAAAAGGGCGTCACATGGGATGACCCTCTTAAATGTCTCTTCTAAATCAATTTTTAATAATAATAATTTTAACACATTTTGAATAACTACTTTTGAAAGCAGTGTAGAACTTGTAGTCATAATAATACAAATTTAAATCGCTTGAGTGAAGTTTTGGCGATACTTTTTTAGCTAGTAATTTTGTATTAAATATTAATTTCGGATTATTATATAACAAAAATATCAATCAACTACATATGCAAATGCTATAAATATGCCTGTGTAAATTTCAAAAATATTTCAGCAAAATTAATAATACAAAGTGATTGCTTATGTAACGTAATTATGAACTCATTGGATGATATTTGGCAATAATTATTAACTAATTGCTGAAATATAAATATTTGCCAGCGCCACTAAGCTCTTTTAATAAAAACACAAAATTTCAACACTTGCTAAATTTGATTGAAAAATACTTTGGGCGTATGCATGCTAATGCAAAAGCGCTTGCCAAATATGTGAAATTTCAACACAATTCCCGGTGGGGTTAGGCTAAAATCAGGCATATGCGCATTTCACGAATACCAAAATGGCCAAACAGACAGCTCGCATTTGCCATTTAATATGAAATCAAAATTTAATCTATGCACAACACACTAAACATATGCAGCGCATGCATGGCATGCATACAAATAAACATATTTATTAACTTGAAATAAATTTAATTCAATGCTTAGACGAGGTACATGCAATAACGTATGAATACATGAATGCAGAGCGGCATAAGAGTATACATATATGGGATATTCATATGAATGTGTTTCTGCTTGAGAGTTGGTTGCATTGCATGCATGCTAGTTGTTGTTGTTGCTTTGAGGGAATGCATTTCAAGATTTTTTTTTCAATTTTTTTAATTTTTTAAATTTTTTTTTATTTTTTAAATCTTTTTTTTTCAATTTCTTTTTAATTTTTTTTTAATTTTTTGAAATTTTTTGTTTTTTTGGTTTTTCGCTTGTTGACTAGCGTTGTCTGTCCGCTTATGCATTGCTGTGCAGGATGTGGTGTGCAGTGAGCATCACTTGGCCCACTGCCCATTGGCAATAAAAATAAGAACAACAACAACAATGCTGTAGTAAAGCAGCAACAGCTGTATGTAGCCGGTCGATTTGCGGCAAAGCCAAACAGGAATTGCAAGGAAATGCAATGGGCCGCAATAGCGAAGCATTTGTGCATGCAAGCGTATATAGATGTATGCTTATGTGAGTATGTATGTTTGATTGTATGTAAGTGTATGTATGTGTGTTTGAATGTGCAACGCAAACAAATTGTCAAACTGCTGAATGGCCACACAAAGTTGGACTTAAATTTAGGAGGTTAGCGGCAAAACTGCTTAGGCGTCTGTAGAAATGCCTGGTGTCTTACATGAGATATAGATATGTTGAAAGTGTGCTCGTTTGGGCATATTTTCGTTTGAATTTTACGCAAACAACATTTGACAAGATTGTACGCCAACACAAAAAATTTATGGCAGCCCACAAACGTATGAAGCTTCGTAAGTGCATACTTTTTTTTACATAGAAGCAAGTGCATATATATCTATATGTATCTATATCTATGTATGTATGTATGTATTTGTATGTATATATTTCTGTATTTATGCCTGCAGTTGTCGAACTATGCATTTATTGCATGTATCTTGTGCCAATATGCAATTATTCTTGAATATTCATAGCAGCGTCCACATGTTACGTATACGCCCCGTGTGCACCGCCCGGCTGAAATCGCATATTAAGCAATAAACTGTTGTGTGCAACGGCGCTGCTGTTGTACATTTTATAAAAAGCTTATGAAAATATGCGCGAAATATATATGAAGTTGAAAAATAGAAAAAAAAATTTGCTTAAAAAAATTATAATTTTTTTTAATAAAAAAAAATTAAAAAAAAATTGTGAAAAATATTTTCAATTTCATGTGTGTACAATGCAAGCATTTTTAATAAAATCAAGCGACCGCACACAAATTCTTTGCTTTTTTTCATTTATCTATATTTTTTTTTACTTTCAACCAAAACCACAAATACTCGCCTACACCAAGAGGCCAGCCTTCGATGGCCAGCAGCTACGCGCAAAATAGCGGCCGCACCCGGCGACGTTGAAATGAATCACAGTCAACGCTACCGGTTTTTGGCAGCAACACCCATACAAAAGCAACAAAAAAGCCCAAAAAAATACGAAGGAAATCAACCACCGGCGCATAACACGCATGACACACACACAAACGTACCAACAACAACAACAGCTGCTTGGTGGTTGTTCGTTGCTGTTGTTGTTGACTGCTGCAACATGTAGGTGGATTGTTGTTTACTAGTGTGTGTGTGTGTGTGTATTTGTTGTTGTTGTATGCATGTGAAAAAGCAAGAATTTCTGAAATCAAAAGTTTAGATTTCAAATTAGATATGTTTATGATAGCACAACAACAGCAACAAAAACAACAATAGTAGAACTATAGCACAGCAACAACAACACTAGTAATATCAGCGATCAGGCATCAGCATCAGCATCAGCCTTCACACACACACACACATACTTCCTCCTTCCTTACTCCTGTCACCGCTCAAACGCCCACCACCCACCTGCCCGCACCGTTCGCCGCCTGTTCAGCACCAACCAAAAGCTCACACCGCTACCCACCTGAAGGCTTGACAACCTGCTGTTGTCTCACTCGCACACACACGTCTGACGTATGCTGAGTAGCATACAGCGCTGCCGCTCACACGCATTGGCGCTCTCGCGCACAAACGAATTGCACACGATCACACCAGCCGTTTTTGTTGTTCTGCGCAATTAAATTGCATTTGTGTGCGTTGGATAAGTTGTAGAATTCCGAAAAATTTCCTCAACATAACGCACTGGTTTCTTGCTTGATCGTCAGTCTGTTTAGTCGAACCGCAGCATTCGCTCCCAACGTCGCCAGCTGCTCGGACTATCGTAGAGAGTTTAAGTTTGTTTCTTTTCCCTAAGTAAGTCTACAGTACTTTGCTATTTGCAGACTATAGCTGAAAGAAAATTCATAAATATTCAAATAACACTATAATATCTTATATATTATGAAAAAAAATATTTTTTTCCCGAATTTTTGAAGCAAAAGTTTTGAAAAGTAAAAAAAAAATAGAAAATAACTGCAATAAAATATAAACTACATTATCCTTGTAAGCATATCAAGGCTTTGTGGTTGTCGCAGTGAGTGCAAGGCACTCGAAGTGAGGACTTTAAATATTAAATAAAAAAAAAATATTATATAACGGCACTGGACATTTCTGCGAATTTGCTGAATTTGTGCTGAGAAATTGCTGAGTTAACAAAGAAATTTAGAAAATTTTGAAATATTATGTACGCACTAGTGACCTATTAAACTGAATTATGTGAACTTTTTTACTTTTCCGACGAAGAAAGTGTGTGAGTGTGTGCTTTTGTGGCGTAAAACCTGCGAGTGGAGCTGAAAATTTTGAAGCAGAAAAAGGATAACGATGTGGAAATTTTGAATATATGGCGCTGTTAAAAATAATATTGAAAAATATGATTTCAAAAATATAATATTGGAAAATTTGATTTGAAAAATATTACGTAAATATGGAGCAGAGCATGAAATTATCAACTAAAAAAAAAATAAATTTTAACAAGAAAAAAAGTTTTGAAAAATTTTGAAAAATTTTTGAAGAAAAATTTTTTTAACAAAGATAAGTTGAAATTCTTAAATAAAAATAATTATATTAATTTTTTTTTTCAATATACAAAAAATAAATTGTTCCAAATTTTGAAAAAAAGAAATAAAATAGAGAAGACAAAATAAATAATTTCGAATTAAAAAAATATATAAGTAAGTTATATTTGAAAAATAATAGTATTGAAAATTTTTGAAATTCATATGAAATGCTGAAACATATAAATACTAGTATTAAAAAATAAATTTTCATAAAAATATTTTTTTACTATATAAAATTTTCAAAATATTTTTTTAATTGATCGATTTCAAGCAATTCATTAAAATATTTTCTTAATTTTTTACCTTTTGAAAGCATATTTGATTAATTTCTTTATTTTTGGACAAAATATCAGAAAAATGAAATTATAAAAAAATTTTAATTAAAAAAAATAACAGCAAAAAAATTTATAAATTTTAATAATTTTAACTAAGCAACCACTTAGTAAAGTATCCTCCTTAAATAAAGCATAAAAAAATAAAAATAACAATAAATAAAATACTCAAGTACACACTCTACCTCCATACACACTATGCGCTTCAAACGCCTGCTACGCACCACCACGGCAACGCAACGGTATGCGATGATGCTGCGCATACATTTGGTGGCACGTCAGGCGCCTGAGATCTACATATGGCCAAAAATAGACATCGGGGCCTGAGCTCAGTGTGTTACATGATATAGCGAACGATCGGTGTGGACCAATAGCATACAAATACCAAACAAAATGAAACAAAAAAATAAGAGAAACAACAATAACAACAAAAAATTAAACGAAAAATAAACACATGAAAATTCAATACAATGTAGAAGAAGCAACAGCAAGAGTTGGCTCTTGAAGAGCCAGCAGCCAAGGCGAGAAAATATGTGGACACATACAGGCAAATAAATATACATATACATATGTATATATATATAAAGTGAGGTAACAACGCAAGAGCGCTTTGGCTGCAGCTGCCACTGTCACACTATATTGATACATATAAAGACACACACACAAACTAATACATATATGCATATGCGACGCATGAAAACACACAGCAGCGCAACAACAAAAGCAAAAGAACTTCAAATAAAAATAAAAATATGTGTTGCGAGTGAATTTAAAAATAAATTTCATGAGATACATACAGACATATATTTGAAATATATATATATGCATAGTATATGCAGTTGCCACCTTGGCAAAATGAATTGAAATGAAAGCATAGCGAGAAAACCAGAAAAAAAATGAAATAAATGGAGAAAAATAAGAAAAAAAATTTAAAAAGTAAGAAAAACGAAGAAAAGCTAAAAGAAAAGCGTAAAAACTAATGAAAATAGCAAATTTGCTGTTTGGTTGAATATTCAATTTTGTTTGAGTATGTGTAAGCGCACACAAAAACTCCAAAAAAAATCTGAAAAAATCTGAAAAAATGGGAGCAACCGCTAAGACGCGCTAAATACGGAAATTTCGTAGCGATAAACAAATGGAAAATTGGAAATCATAAACTGGAATAACGCACACATACACATGAAAAAAAATCACAGAAACACCCACTCAAACACACACACACACAAGAAAAAAGTAAAAGAAAACGCAATATTCAGTTATAGGAAATAGCTCGCTTAGCGATCGCCTGAAATCGCACACACGAAGTGCTTAGAGCTTTTCGTTGCTTTAGTGCTTCGTGTCGAAATTATGTTAGCGAAAGCCTTTGCCGTTAAGTTTAGTCCACTTATGTTTCTTTGATTGTATGTATGGGTGTGTGTGTTGCGACGATCAATGCGTTTCGCCTACGCAATATGCTATTTTTATTAGTATTTTTTGTTATTGTTATATTTTTTTCTACTACACAAATTCACACACATATACAGAGGAGAATTTAGATAGCAGGTATTTTGTTGTACGCTGTCATTTTTATTAAATTTGGAATTCTGCCATTTGATACTTGTGTTATTAAATTTAGTGACACACATATACATAGATACATATATTTATGCTATGTGATATATGTATGTAGGTAAATAATGTATATCTTCAGGGAATTTAGTGACACTAACAGATAATTTGAGCATAAAAAATCATGAAAACATAGGAATTTCAGTGCGCTAAATTTTGAATTTTTTGTAACATTATAAAGAAATATTTTGGATTAAAATTTACGAAAAAAAATATTTTTGGTAAAAATTTAAAAAAATATTTTTTTTATAAAAATTTTTGGTAAAATTTAAAAAAAATAAAAAATTTTATAAAAATTTTTGGTAAAAATTTAAAAAAATATTTTTTTGGTAAAATATATAAAAAAATTTCAGATGAAAATATTTTTTAAAACGATTTTTTTAAGTTTTTTTGATTAAAAAAAAAAATTAGATTAAAAGATTTTTTTAAATAATTTTTAAAAGATAATAAAATATTAGTTGGCCAAAAATTTTTTTAGGTAAAAAATATAAAAAAAAATTTCAAATTAAAAGTTTTTTTTTTTTTAATAATTTTTAAAAGATAATAAAAGTTTAGTCGGCCAAATAATTTGTTCAGTTCAATTTGTAATTAATTTTTAAAATTACAAAAAAAAATGTTGGTAAAAATATAAAAATGGTGAATGTTTTTGTTTTTGGAAAAAATATTCCTTTTTTTGTTAAAAATATAAACAAAAAATTTTTAGATTAATAATTAAAAAAAAATAAAAATTGTCGGTAAAAACAAAAAAAAAATCGATAAAAATCAAAAAAAAAAAAAAAATGGAAAAATATAAAAGAAAAATATTTTTGATAAATTTTTTTTTTCATAATTTTTTAAAAGATTATGAAAAATTGGCTAAATAATTTGTTCAGTTCAATTTTTAATTAATTTTGGTGTAAAATGTATATTTATATCAATTAAAATTATTTTTTTTAATTTTTCACCCAAAGTGAATACCCTAAATGGCCTAAAAGTTCATAAATTAATAATTATTTTGAGAATTTTTAATACCTAAGACGATTAACAATATTTTTTTTACATTTTTTATAAAAAAAATCAATACTCCATCAAAACTATTAGTTGCATATGAAGTGCTGTATCATTTCTATGTTTTTGGTTGATAATTTTTACTAAACAAATTCAAACGAATACCCCCATAGAAGCTTCCGTATTTTGTCTTCAAACTTTTTGATAACGAATTGGCGTCTGATTTCCATTATTTGATTGACTTTTTGAAAATTTATAAATTATTATTGACTATTATGTTAATATATGTATATAATTTGACCTCTCTAGAACTAAGTGAATACCCTTTATTGTAATTTTTTGTATTATTGTAATATATATAATACTCATAGTAGTCATTTAATTATTTTTTTTTTTATGAATATTAGTCTTGAAATTGTTATCTGCAATCATTTTTATTGGATTTTTTAAGAAAAGTGTCCGTTTTCCTTTATATTTTTTTCATTGGATCAAATGCCAAATCTCCGCTCATATAACATGCGTATAAATTTCAGTTAATATGCGTTTCTTATTAATATTAAGAGTATTTTTAAAACTTATTTCCAGAAGTAAAGCAAAATTCTTTTTCTCTCCTAGATGCTTAGAGTCTCAAATAATATCAATAGAATCTAGATTTTTCGAAAACATAATCAAACTCATTTTAAATAGGATCATCTTTCATAAAAGCTACCTTGAATTTATACAAAAAAAAATCTAAAAACCAAATCATAAAATACATTTTTCTAAATAAACAAGACGTCAGTGATCAAATATGTACAAGGAGATATATAATTTTTCAAACCCACCAACAATAATTTAGAAAACACCCCACTACAAGCATATTCCACACCCACGCAATGGGTTATTTTTCGCAGCTCAATGTCGTATCACCCGGCAAAAGTATGCGCACAGCACACAACACACATTTACGCCAATTAATATAGTAGCCAAAAGTTCTTATACAAACACACACAAACACATAAACACCTATATATATAGAGAGAGAAATATACACCTATAGAGTGGCATAAGCAGGTATATACATGTGCTATATCACCTGTGAAAAGATCAACTTATTAAGCGCTGAAGTGTTGTGTGGTGCTATGCGCATTTAATTTGTTATTACCCAATAACATTGAGCAACGCAACACCTCTTCTACCACGCGCCTACCCACTCACCCTCACATTCTCTCAGGCTCTAGCATTTTTTGCGCGCTCTTTCGTTGAAGCTTTTCAACTTGTGGAAATTCAATACGATCTATTTTTAAACTATACACCAACAAAAAAGAAGAAGAAAATAACATATTTTCCTCAGCGTTGAATATTCAGCAATTTGCTTGTAGTGGTGTTGGTAAATATAATATATATATTTTTCAGTTCGTGGTGATGTTGCTATATGCATAAGTGTTATGCTTTTGCGCAAATAAACAGCGGCAACTTGTACAAAATCATATGTAAAATCTCATTTATGCACATACACAGGGGATTGAAATGAGCACAAACACACACACACACATACACACATAAAGGAAGTCATATAAATTTATAAAGAATACGTGAAAATATATATTAAATATTTATAAATTTATGTTCGCTTGTGTGTTTGTATTTGTAAATATTCATGTGCAGTGATTTGGTGCCAACACACACACACACATATATACATATATAGCAGCATTGCAAACACATTTGGCTGGGGACTGTTTGATAATGAGCAGCAGCAGCGACAACAACCAACGAACTGCTTGCTATACGGTCTACGTGCTTGGATTTCCTTTTTTTTTGTAGTTGTAGTTGTATTTATGTATATTTGAGTGTGTGTGTGCAGGTATGCCTGGCTTACCGTTTATTTTCAAATATGACGCGCGTTAGCACAAAACTTTTGATCGCAAATATTTTAGAAAATTTGCGAAATTTGTTTACTTTGCTTGTCTGTTGCCGCCGGCATAATAAAACAAATTAAAAATGAATACAAATGTATTTTCGCCAAAACCATTTGCGCTAAGCAAACTGCGGGCATATATGCAAATATATCTATACATGCATTTATATGCTATTTTCAAAACTATGTGCATTTCTCACCTCGTACAGCTAGCAAGTCGTTCGCTCGTTTTTTGGCTTGACTTTTATGTGTGAAATATGCACTTTATATGATTGCTTTCATTTGCGTTTATCCATGATTGTATGCGTGTGTGTGTGTGTGGTTTTGTGGCATGCAAAATGTTGGTTAACATAACTGAGTTTGCTTTTATGTGCCACTTGTCTCTATGGCTACATTTAAAAGGCTTAATATAAATTATGGAAATATATTTTTTAGTAGTTTTCGTGCTTCAATAGACAAAATGGTAGCTTTGAATTGAGTTTCGGAAGTAGTAGAAATGCAATTTCTTAAATTATTAAGCGAAATTCGAAATTTTGAAGGAAAAAATTGCGAATCTAAGTATGGTCGCATTTCTGTTTCTGTTTCTGTTTCTGTTCTAAAAAATTATTTGTACATACCTTTTGTATATCTATTACGGTGCTATCTGCTTATGTTCTTATTCCAGAAGTGTTTCGTTATGTGAAGAGATTTGCATAATACTTTGAAGAGATCACGTTGAAAACTATACTGTTTTATTATTTCACTTAAGGCGGGATTTCTGTAAAGAAATGGCAGATTTTATATATATTTTTTGTAATACAGAAACAATAATTTTTCACTCCTGAGCAATATATTTTAAACGAATTTAAATAACAAATAATAACAAATAAAAATTTTTAATAAAAATTACAAAAAATCATTTATTTAAAAAATTTAATAATTTTTACAAAATCCCGAAAATTCACGGTTTTGTTAAACTCAAATACCGAAATAACGATTCAAAAATAATCGAAGAAAAAGAAAAATGATGACAAAAAAATAAAAAAATGCATATATAAAAGTGTTTTGTCGATAATTCTGTTTCTGTAGTTACTATACATATGCATTGTGCTTTAGAAAAATTTTGGTATTGTCAAAATAAAATACCGAAATAATAAGATTACATAATAATTAGAGGAGTATGAAACATATAGTAATATAAACATAAAATAATATGCATATTGAAAACCTTTTTCTTAATCATTCTGTTTCTGTAGTTACAACACATATGAATTCTGTTTACGAAATACTTTGTGAATATCACACTCAAATCCTTAGAGATTACAAAATAATTAGTAGAAAACGAAAAATATAGCAGTAAAAACAGTTATTTTTTCATAATTCTGTTTCTGTAGTTAATATATCGTATTCTGTTACAACATATATGAATTCTATTTACAAAAGATTTTGAGAATTGCACATTCAAATCGTTAGAGATTACAAAATAATTAATAGAAAATGAAAAATATAGCAATGAAAACAGTTTTTTTCATAATTCTGTTTCTGTAGTTAATTTTTTAGATTCTGTTTCTGTTTTCATTTCTGCTGTAGTTATTTTTTCTGGAAATTTTTTAGCACTACAGAATATATGACCAAAACCAACAATAGCACAACCACAATGTCTTGAAATAAGCCGCTTAAGTAGCAACAATCGATCAATAAAATCTCAATTGCATATGAAATTAAGAAATATTTATTCTCAAACAAGCAAATATATAAAATATTAATAAAGTTTGCATTCAACACGATTTAATGCAATTTAATCCCTACACTATACGACGTAAACACACTTTAACCGGCATTCTCTTTGTTTTGCAGGTTTCTTAATCCCAAACCATAACCATGTCCGATGAAGAGGAGTACACGTAAGTAAACCATAAAGAGTGGCTGCTGAGCAGCAAGGGTATGCGAAACCGAAAATAAAAGTAAAATAGCAACCACAAAAGTGAATTTAAATAATTTTGGAGCGAGCAGCACTTAAACGAATTAAAACAACAACAAACAGACAATAGTAGAAATACGCAAATAGCAGTACAATAGAGATGTAGATATGTGTGCAAATAACAGTAAAACAACACACCCACAACAAACAAGTGATTAAAAGCGCTGGCAATTACTCGCACCAAGCAGTTGTACAAATAGTTGATTACAAAAAAAGTAGTAAAAAAGCGTATAAATTTAATAAACAAATTGCTTTGGAATTGAAAAGTAAAATTGTACATCAAACAGCATACACATACATATATACACTTTTGAATAGAAAAAATCTGCAATATTCACTTTTTTGTAATTGTTATTGCATATGTATTGTAGTTGTATTGCTCGCATATTATTTGCTAAGCGCTATACACGACCGTCAAACGCCAGTGTGCGGCGTGGCGTATACGTAACACACAGCACTTCTGACTGCTGCTGCTGTCGTTGTTGTTGTATGTTTTGTAGTAACATTCAATAAGTCATAAAACATTTTCGCATTCACATTTGTGCATGTGAATTGCCAAGTGCTGTTTGTAAATTATTTTCATAATAAAATTATTATACGCAGGTATTTTAAAGGGCTTAAATTTATGACTTCCTGTTACCGGCTAATTTCACACAAACACATAGGTTTTTGTGGTGTTCGTTGGATATTTTATATTTTTCGTTGATAGTTTATGAATATATTAAAAGTGAAATAACGGTAAAAATCAGCGAAACTCATAAATTATGCATTTTTAGGAGTTATTGGTGGGGAATAGTTGAATTATTTAATATTTTTTTTGTGCTGAAATTATTAATATTTTCACAAAATTTTAGTTGCATGTCAATATGGCATATGAATAAATTAAATATTAAATTTTTTGAAATTTTTTTCTTATTAAAATAGAAATTATAGAAAAATTATAAAAAATTTTATCAAAAAAAAAAAAAAAATATATTAATTTTTTTAGAAAACTTATTAAAAATAAAAATAAAAAATAAATAAAACATGAAAAAATTTTGAAAAATTTTTTTACTAAAATATTTCTAATAAAAAATTTTTAAAAAATATTACTAAATATGAAAAAATTATTAATTTTTTTATCAAAATATATGTTATATATTATATTATTATATATTAAAAAGAAAAAAAATCTTAAATTTTTTTATTAATATATATATTATAGAAAAATTATAAAAAATATATTTAAAAAATTAAAAAAAAATTTATTGAAATATAAATTGTTGAAAAATTTAAAAAAATATTATTAAACATGAAAAAAATATTTAAACAATTTTTTTTTATTAAAATATATATTATAGAAAAATTAAAAAAAAATATTATTAAAAATTAAAAAATTATTAAAAAAAAAAAATTATTAAAATTTATATTGTAGAAAAATTAAAAAAAAAACATTATCAAACATGACAAAATAATTAATTTTTTTTTATTAAAATATATTTTTTTTTAAATATTTATTTAAAATTATTGTACTACATAACCTTAAGTCTCTTACTCGCTCACAAACCTCTCCATATGATTGTTAATAAGCAAATTTGTTTCATGTTTTTTGATGTCATTGGTTTTTTTTCTCTTCACATGTACTTCACTGTGTTTGCACCGTTTATAAACCACAAATTTAAAACAACAACAACACACATACAACAATTTACGTTACACGTTACCACGTATGTACCGTCCATTGATTGAATTGCGAACGTTTTGTCCACCTGATCGTATTTTGCCCGTCCTACACCTACATTACGTACCAACATATATATATATATATATATGCAAACAAATTCTGACAAAATCTACAACAACACACACGTAACGTATACATACATATATGTATTCGCATGTACTGTACCTGCAACGTCCATTATGCCACGCATAATATAGTTCCGAGGAGGAGGAGGAGGTTGTCGAGGAGACCAAAGAGTAAGTACTTCAAACTCATAAAAATTAGAGAAACAAAAATGTTTAAAACTCTTATGTTTGCATTCGAAACAAATACATACACATACATACATACTCATTTGGTTGATTGCAATGGCAAATGAATTGGAAAAATAAACAACAAAAAAACAAGAAAATTTAAGAGAAAAATTTTTAACTCATAACTGCATCCTTCACACTCACTTCGTTACTTACTTTTAATTAACCATTTCGTATTTCAAAATTTATTAGTATGCTAAAAACCGTATACACTTCAAATCAATTTGAATTTGGGAAATTCTGTTGGAGAATATCAGAGCTTTGAACGATTGCAAACTGTCTGGCTTTCAAATTGTTTGAACATTTGAGGAAAGCTCGAAAGCTCTTTAAAAGCTTCAAATATTAATTACTTAATTTCTGTAATTGATGATTTAGTTTTTAAACCAAATTGGTCAATACAAAAAATTTCCTAAAAAATTTCAAAAATGTTTGAAAAATAATATTATTTCGGAAAATATTTTTTTTTTATTTAAAAGGAAAAATTAAAAAAAAAAACTCAAAAAACATTTAAAAAAATTTAGAAAAGTTATATTATTTTGGTAAATAATTTAAAAATTTTTCAAGAAATATTTTAAAAATGTTTTTAAAAATAATATTATTTCGGAAAATATTTTTTTATTTAAAAAACAAAAATCTCGGAAATTAAAAAAAAAATATTTCAAAAATGTTTAGAAAAATAATATTATTTCAGAAAATTATTTTTTCTATTTTACAAACAAAAATCTGGGAAAAAATTTTCAAAAAAGATTAAAAAAATGTTTTTAAAAATAATATTATTTCAGAAAATAAATTTTTTATATTTTAAACACAAAAATGTGGAAAAAATTTTCAAAAAATATTTTAAAAAATATTTCAAAAATTTTAGAAAATTGTTGGAAAATATATTTAAATAAATAAATTGAGAACATTTTTCAAAAAATATTTACAAAAATTATTTAAAAAATATTTAAATAAGGTTTAGAAAAATAATATTCTTTCGGATAATAAATTTTTTAAATTTTAAAACAAAAATATGGGAAAAAAATTTTCAAAAAATATTTTTAAATTTTAGAAAAATAATATTCAGAAAAAAATTTTTTTTTAATAAAAAAATAATCTGGGAAATATTTTTCAAAAAATATTTCGAAAATGTTTTTAAAAAATATTCAAGATTTGGAAAAAATTAGAAACTAATACAAAAAAAAAATTGATTAAATTTCGATTCGAAGTTATGTATATAATACACTGAGGATTTTCGAAAAAAAAAAATATAATTTAGCAATCTTTCAAAGCTTTTGTATTCGCAAAACAATTAAAATGAAATTAAATGTTATAAATTTATTTAAAAAAATAAAAATTTATAATAAGGAAAAATATGCAATTTTTACAAAATTGTTAGGACACAAAAATTCAAAAATTAAAAGAATAATAAAAAAAAAATATTTTTTTTTAATGTTTAAAAAAAATTCAAAGTTGGCAAAAAAAGTGATAATAAAAAAAGTTAGTTAAAAAAACAATATTTAGTTAAATTTTTTTATTTTTTTTTTTAAATAAAAAGTTAGTTAAAGAACAAAAATTTTTTATTTTTTTAAATTTTTTTTTAAGTTTTAGTTAAAAATTTATTTTTTCCTGGAAATTTTTACTGCAAAAATTTAAAATTTTTATAACTATCAAAAATATAAAGGCAGAAAATATGCAAAAATTGTATTAAAGATGCAAATTTAGGGTTTCTTTAATTGGCGAGACAGTGAAATATGGAAAAAATAACGATTAAATTGCTGAATGATATTAAAATACACCAAAAGCAACTAAAAAATACGAAATTCGAAAATCAACATTTAAAAATATGAAATTGAATGCAGCAGCTGCATATTGAAACCAGAAAAAATCAGGCAGACTGAAAAAATTTATGTTAGACAACAAAAAGTATCCATAGCAACAGTAGCCAATGGTTAGTCATGAACAATTGATGAAAAACAAAAAAAAAATCAGAAACTCAAACCAAATGCATATCAATTAAATTGCCTAAAAGCAATTGGCAACGCTGCGCTGATGCAATATAAAAACTATTAATTTGCATATAAAAGCAACAACAGAAAATTTACTAAAACAAGTAAAACGAAATGCCACAAATGGCAGCCAAACCAATCGGTTGTGCAAACTGCCTACTAGACCCAATCACGAAAGCAAAAAAAACTAAGAAAATTGAAAACAAAAGTAAATGCGCAGTAATTCAAAAAACCCAAAATTTGTTAACAATAACAACTACATACTGCTAACGACAAATGGCAACAACAACAAACAACAAATTAATTTCTTACTAAATTCATTTGAATTTGAAACTTCTATTGACTCTACTATCTACTTGTGCTACCTACCACTCTCCACTTTTTAACTCTTTCACTCTCAACTCTCTACTACGTGTACTCACTCTACTTAACTTAACACTGAAGTATGTATGTATGCTCCATCTATATGCTATCACAGCAAAAAACCCAGTAACTAAAGCATTAGTGAAATTCTAAAAAAAACTAAAAACAACAGAATCTGAAAATTTACGAAATTTGCCATTTCGTCAGCGACGCACATACATACATACAAATCAAATCTTGAATATGTTTATACATATGTATATGTGACAACTGAGTGTGAAACTGAAACTCAACCGAAAATGTTTTTTTCCCTTTGTTTTTTCTCTTTTTTTCTTTCTTTTGTTTCTAATTGCAGGAAGTAAGTAGAGAAAACTCACAAAAAAAAAGTACAAGAAATATGAAAAAAAGTATATATAATATACAATAAACAGCGTACACAAGCAATATGTGTTAAAAATATAATGAAAACAAACCAGTAACACACACACACATACAAACAAACGCGTATAGTTTACAAGTGTTGCAGTGCATGCAACGTCAGATGAGTAGGTGTTGAGATAAAACAGATAAAAAATATATAAAAAAATATAAAAAAATATAAAAAAAATATAAAAAAATGTTTGAAAAATATATAAAATATTTCGAAAAACAACAAAAAAACTATAAAAAATACAAAAATATAAAAAAAAATTTATATTTTTTTATTTATTTTTAAATTATTTTTTTATTTATTATTATATATTAAAACATAAAAAATATATATTTAAAAAATATATAAAATATTTCAAAAAACAAGTAAAAAATTATACGAAATACAAAAATATAAAAACATATATAACTTGCTACAAATCTGTATCTATGCATACCACTTCGAATGTAGTAGCATACTTTTAGGGGTCATAGTAAGCTTTTGCGTCGAAAATGCAGCAATTTTGAAGAAATTGTTATTTTTTTATTGAAAGCAATTGCATTCAATGTTGCTACACATCTATGCTAGACTATATATGTACATATAACTGTATATATACATATACTTAAAGCACAACATATATGCATTTGAATGTAAATATGCATACATCTACATTAAAGTGCAACGCCGTTAGCAACAAAATAGCTTAGTTTTCAGCTAATTAGTAGCTGAAGTTTATTTTACATACAATAACTAAATGCGAACATACGATTTTTGTACGATTTAAAGGCACAAAGTCAAAGAAGCAGAGTACTCAAGCGCTTGCCAATTTTATGAACACCAATACAAAAAAATAAAAAATAAAAAATACGAATTTGTAAAAACTTTTCTTTTGTTCATTTGACTTATTTTGGTACACATTTATTTTTGGCACGTTTGCATAGTTTCCTTTCTTACATATTTTTCGACAACAAAAACAAAACATAGTTTTAGCTTTTCGTTTGTTTATATAGTACATATATGCATAATATACATATATATATTTTTATATATAGTACATACATATACGTTGTATATACAAACATATACATTTCAATACATTTACTACATCTACCTTTATCTTTATATACTGTATATTTACCACGTATATATTATATACATATATATATATAAATAACACATTTTTAAACAAATTTCGTTTTTTTTTTATATTCTTTCTTTTCGTCAACGTTACCTAATTTTTGTATTGTTGCGTGTGTGCGTGTCTTGAAAACTCATGCGATTTTTTTGTAAATGATTACGCCAATCGCAAAACAAATGTAAAAATAAAACAAAAAATAAAAAAAATTATGCGAAAAAACAACAACAATTGCGTTTTTGCTAACACGCAAAACAAAAAAATGTTAAACACACCAACAACAATAAATCAACCAACCAACCACACATCCTTCACTGTGGATATGCCAAACAAAAACAAAAAAATAAAAAAAAAATTTATAAAATTTTTGAAAAATTAAAAAAAAAAACAAATAAAAAATGTTGACAAATTTTATATCACACACAATTCAATCCAATCAATCCATCCACAAAATGTTTGCAAATGCCTCTTATGAAATCGTAGAAAGCCACCTCAAACACCAGCCGAGTAAGTGTTAGAAAATAAAGCAAAACCAAATAAAAAAAAAATGTTTATAAATATTTTTAGTATTTTTTAATGTTGTGAACTCACCACGAAAAACGCCAAATTGGCTGCAAGTGAAGCGCGCAAAAACTTAAAAAAAGAAGTGCAAATTTAGCAAGTTCAAAAATTAGTTGCACAAAATTTCAAAAATTGGCCTATAAAAAAAACCAAAAAAAATTTTTTGAAAAAAAAATTCAACATTTTCACAAAATTCTAATTTCTACTTCTAAAAAGTTGTTCGCAAACACGTAACG
Source organism: Zeugodacus tau (assembly GCA_031772095.1). Taxonomy (NCBI): domain Eukaryota; kingdom Metazoa; phylum Arthropoda; class Insecta; order Diptera; family Tephritidae; genus Zeugodacus; species Zeugodacus tau. Next base: position 42,663,263 of record CM062650.1, read on the forward strand.
CGCTTCATGAACTTTTTCAAGTTGTACTTCGCTTGCAGCCATGCATATTTTTTCCTCTACCAACCAAAAGCCACAATTACTTTGTTTGTTTTTGTAATTTTGCTTTATGTGTCATTTGTTGTGTGACCCAAAATCCTCACAAGCTGCCCCCCCCCAACCCCCTAAAAAAAAACCATATAAACTGCAAAGTAATTTTGTTTAGTTAGTTAATTTAACCAATTTTTTGTACTCACCCCAAACAGTAATGTTTGAGTGTTGCAACTACAAAAACAAAAAAATAATAATAACCAGCAATAAACTGCCAAGCATTTGTCATCCATGTTATCAATGTACTACATTTAGTCTATATGTGTTGTAAGGCATGCAATAAGGCCTGTTCGGCTCCATTGTACATACACATAAACCACATATAAGCACCGTATCCTCAAGGCGATTTTCGGCTCAGAACTGCAGCAAAAGTTGCAGCGTGCAGCAAAAAGCAGAAAAAAATTGCAAAAAAATTATCATTCATATCAACAACTTTTTGTTATTGTAGAGCATCAAAATTCTGTGTTGTAAATTTGTATTTAGTTATGTATTTAATGCGTACTTCGTGTATGTGTTTATATTGATGTTGTTATTGTTATTGTATTACTTCTGGTGTATTCTAGTTATGCATTTATGAAAGCTTTCGTAAGCCTTTACATTGCTAAAACTAGCAAAAACTATGATATTTCATCCTATTATCATTTTGAATTCTCAAAAAAAATCACGCAGGAATTTCGAATATTTTTACACCCATTGACAGCTAACAATTATTTTAAAAAATTTAATTGTACAAAATTTCTAAAATATTTTTTTGATTCTAAAAAAAAGAATTATTTTTAATTTTTAATTATTATCATCGGGTGTAGAAACTATTCTTTAACTTTCTAATTTGGGAATGACAGTTTTAATGTACGTAAATACATGTAATGATTACATAACAGTAATGTAAAATCGTTAAAAGTAATTAAGTAATTAAAAATTGTCGAAATTAAGTATAATGTTATATTATTACATGTAATTAAAATGTAATTATAATTACGTAATGATTACATGATTTTTTAAATACCCATTTGTTGGTAAATGTGCAAAAAACACATACAAATTATATTATGAATTTTATGTTAGATCTAATTATTATAGAAAATAATGATTACATTTTTTAATTACATTTTAACATGTAATAAAAATTTTAAAATTACATTAGAGCTTGTAATAAGTTGTAATCATAGTACTGATAATAGCGTAATCAAAGATAAATTTCATATAATCAAAGATTAATTCAATTAATTAACGATTACAAGTAATCAAGTAGAACTGCATTTCAAATACTGCAGCAATTACATGTAATCAAAAAATGTAATACAATTCTAAATATAGACAATACAATCTATGGCAGACACAAAATAGTAATTTAAAAATTTGTAATGATTACTTGTAATCGCAAAAGTCCATTACAAAGTAATCATTAAATGTTTCAAGCAGTACTGCTATAGCAAAAAATAAACAAAAAACTGTCATCCCAAAAAAAAAGTAATTTAAGTACAGCAATAAATATTATGAATTTTTAAGTACATAAATACTTATTTCAAATTTTTTTTGAGGTCAAAATCATCAAGAATAAACTCATACACTCTATAACACATTGAGTACTTTCCATGATATGTTTAACCATTGCATATTCTATGTGTTCACCAGAAAAAAAAAAATAAGCTATATGACATACGACACTACTCACACATACTCATTACTTAAGTATACTTACTTTCTTACTACTACTTATGTACGAATAATTGATACTAAATTATAATTGAAAACCAAAAAAAAAGTTACAAACTTTTTCAGAATGTATATTTAACAGAATTTAAATTGCCTTACTCTCAACTACTCTCTTAAATGTGGGCTCGTAAAACCGCTATTTTACCTCGCTCTCACCTATTTAATACTATCAAAAAAAAAACATTAAATAATATAAAAACACCAACTAATATACAATTTTTCTCTTTTTCCCCACTCTTTCTCTATCTGTACACTTAACAGAGGTGAGGGAGATCCAGAATTCATTAAACGTCAGGATCAAAAGCGCTCCGATCTCGATGAGCAACTGAAAGAATACATCAATGAATGGCGTAAACAGCGTGCCAAGGAGGAGGATGAGCTGAAAAAGCTCAAAGAAAAACAGGCCAAGCGCAAGATCTCGCGTGCCGAAGAGGAACAAAAGATGGCGCAACGCAAGAAGGAGGAAGAAGAGCGTCGCGTACGTGAAGTTGAAGAGAAGAAACAGCGCGAAATCGAAGAGAAGCGTATGCGTCTCGAGGAGGCCGAGAAGAAGCGTCAAGCTATGCTGCAGGCCATGAAGGACAAGGACAAGAAGGGACCCAATTTCACTATTGCCAAAAAGGAGGCAGGCGTGGTAATCATTTCATTCTAATGCATAGCCTTATACTTATATGTGTTCCCTGTTTTGTTTCTTCTCTTCCTTTTGCCGCTGAAATGCTATCCACATGTCTCTCTCTCTCTCTTTCACTCTCTCCATCTCTCCATCTTTATCACAATTATCACTACCACTACCACATCCTCAAAACGCACCGTCAAAACACACATTGGCTAAACGTATTCGAAAATCAAAAAACCAACAAAAAAAAATATTTTAAATCCAAAATGAAAAAACAAAAATATTTTTTTTTTTTATATGAAAAAATTTAAAATTTTTAAAATCTTACGAACCTACTCACCCACTCCTATAACCACTTTGCTTGACTCACTGACCACATTACCTTACCACCTTACCATATAAACCCATTCCTTTTTCTCACCCACCACCAACTTTCCACTGTATCTCTGCTCTGTAACTTTCCTTTGTTATTTCGTCAACTTTGCACCAAAAACGCAAATGCTTCTGTTGTTCAATACTACAACACAAAAAAAAAAAACGAAAACAAACACAAACTTCACAAACACTCTTTCGTGTGTATTCTTCTATCTTTCACTTTTATTTACGCTTCACAATTTACTTCTGGTTTACAACCGACTCTCTATGGTCCATGCCATACTTTGAACTATGGCCTACGCGATTATATGCTACTGTGTGTTTCATCATCTCAAACCACCGCCAAAAAAAAAATAAAAATAAAAATCGAAACAAAACAAAAACCAAAAAAAAAACATATAGTTGGGACTCTCATCCGCTGCCATGGAGCGTAACAAGACTAAGGAACAATTGGAGGAAGAGAAGAAAATCTCATTGTCGTTCCGCATCAAACCTCTGGCCATTGAAGGTTTCAACGATAGCAAATTGCGCGAGAAGGCCCAAGAACTGTGGGAACTCATCGTCAAATTGGAAACTGAGAAGTATGACTTGGAAGAAAGGCAGAAACGTCAGGATTACGATGTGAGTAGTGTAACACTCGGAAATAATTAAGAGACAAACTAAATTTCCCCATTCTATATGCAGTTGAAAGAGTTGAAGGAAAGACAGAAGCAACAGCTCAGGCACAAAGCCTTGAAGAAGGGTCTCGACCCTGAGGCTTTGACTGGCAAATACCCGCCCAAGATTCAAGTCGCCTCCAAATACGAGAGACGTGTAGACACCCGCTCATATGACGACAAGAAGAAACTCTTCGAGGGTGTAAGTATCTTAAGTCTAAGCGTACTTGTAGAAACTACTAAATTTATTTACTTGTGGGTAATTTGAAGTGGGTATTCATTACAAAATATGTTATGAGTCTATAGTTTTAATTACATTTTATATATATATATTTTCTCAACGAAGGGTTATAATACGCTTTTCAAAGAGGCACTCGAAAAGCGCTGGCAAGAGAGGCAGGAAAGATTCACGTCGCGAACCAAATGTAAGAATACAAAACGGTTGTGTGACTGCATAAGTTGAGGCTTTATACCAAATATGCGCCGACGGGGCTTGGTGTGGGGTCTCACTTTCGCAGTAGCTCGTCCTTTATGTATTTGTCAGTGTTGTGTTCGAAGAAAAATTAACACAATTACTTGTTTGCGAGTGTGTATTTGTGCTCACAAGCGAAAACTAAACAAAGCGCTCATTGGTTGAGAGCGATTACTCGAATATGTTGACATTAACATTTAAATATTTTTTACTAAATTTCTGTTACTCAATCACCAAATAGCCACCGCAAACACACACAAACCCTTTACATTTAGAGAACTAGAGTGATATTTAATTGGCGTAACAATTTGAAGAGAAAAAGCGCACGCTTATTGGTAAATGCACAATGTTTGTGCTCTTCTACGCACTCACAATGTTGAGAGCGCAGTGAGTAGGCGCTTTGTGAGAAGCAACACTCTCTGAAGTGATAGTTGAAGACTATCTTGAGCTCTTGTACTCATGTTGAAGACTCTCTTGGAGCTAGTTAATTGAGAGGAATATGTATTTTCGCTATTTTCAAGAAACTCAACCTATTTTTCGAAAAAATCTATGACTGTAATTCTAGTGTTTAATTGATTACACTCATTTTTTGAAAGCATAGGTTTTTCCACTCACATTTTTTTTTGTTTTTATATTTACACTCAAACCATCAGTACCCACATTGTCAATAAATTGTTTTCTACAGCTAATTTTATGATAATATTCGTGATCCATACACATACTCCTAACGCACGCTAATACAAACATTGTCTCTCTCTCTCTCTTTCGTTCTCTATTTCACTTGAACTGCGATTTTATGTATGCATTTGTTACGTGTTCCGTTATCGTCTGCAACCAAACGTAAACCACAAACACAAACAACAATAACAATTCAAAAACACACATGGGGCCAATAGGGCTGGGAAGAAATCGGCAAGGAGGTGAATGAGAAGATCTGGAACGAGAAGAAGGATCAATATGTCGGCCGCCAGAAATGTACGTATACCAAAGAGCAATATGCTAAGCACAAGCATAGATGTCTAGCACTTTGCAGAAATTTTCTTTACACTCGAATACAACTCTGAAAACTGTTGTCCAATGTTTTGTCTTTTTGGCTAATAGTTATTTGGTTGTTAATCACAATTTTAATGCGAAATGTTTGCTTTTTGACTAAACGCATTATTTGTTCGTGTTACTTTGTTACCGTTATTGATTGTTGTTTTCTTATTTTTTTTTTGCCCCCCCTGCAGCCAAACTGCCCAAGTGGTTCGGCGAACGACCAGGCAAGAAATCTGGCGAACCCGAGACACCCGAAGGCGAGGAAGATGCCAAGGCTGATGAAGATATCATCGAAGATGAAGAAGAAGTCGAAGAGGAGGTTGTCGAAGAAGAGGAAGAGGAGGAAGAGGAGGAGGAAGAAGAGGAGGAAGAAGAAGAGGAAGAAGAGGAGGAAGAAGAAGAGGAAGAGGAAGAAGAAGAGGAGGAGGAAGAGGAAGAAGAAGAATAAATTAATTTAACTACATTTAATAAAATTTAAAAACAAAGAAAATAGTTATTATTAGCTTATTCGATCAACCAAACAAATAAAACACAAAAAAAAAAAAAATACCAAAAATCCTAAACATATAAAGAGCGAATATCAGATGGAGACGCAGTAAAAAGAATTTATAAAATTTGAAATGTGGAAACTGCTGAAAATTGTCAAAGTACCTCTCTCACTCGAATTCTAATTTATACTCACTCTGACACACTCTCGACTGATTATTCACTCACTCACACACAACAACAACAACAGTGACAACATGACGGCAATATCGCTCGCTCTCTCTCTGTCTTTTTTTTATATACATACATATCTATATATATAAAACAACTCAAGAACAAGTAAAACTGAGTAAAAAAAAACCAACAACAACAATTGTTCAAATTTGTTTGTAATAAATCTTTTCAACTGAGATGAAAATCTAAAATCAGACTTAATATGATAATTACATATATATAACTGTCACATATTTATATATATCTTTAAGGGTTGTTATAGGCACAACAACAACAACAACAACAATATACAATATACTTATAATACTATTTATAAGTGTAAAGAGCAAGCAAGCTAGCAATCAATAACTAGAACATGATTACATAACAACTCTCTCTTAATATTCCTTTTCATTTAAGATATTTTTATTTTTTCTTATTAAAAAAATATTACAAAAGTAAAAATAATAAATTATTTTTGAAAATCAAAAAAAAAAGAAACAAAAAAAAAACAAAAACAAAGCGAAAATGAGTTGAGTGTTCGCAAACGACAAAATGAGAGCAAGAAGAGTACCTGAATAGCGTTCAGCTTTCAAGAGAGTCTTCGCCTTTAGTACCCCTTATACCACTGAGCAAGTACTGAACTACTCAAAAGTGCTTTATTCAAACCCATTGAATACAACCCTGTTTAGTAATCATAACTCGTCTCAGCAAAATATTTATATTTTACTCCTAACCTAGAAAACCCGTTATCGTACTCAACTCACTCCGTTAGCGCAGTGTTCTAACTTTTATGCCATACAAATTCTTTACGCCTATTGAGCGGCGTAATTGAGTGGTCAAATTTAGTGTTAATAATGAGGGAATGAGCAAAAAAAAAAAAAAAAATACAACAAAATAAAACAAAAGAAAAAAAGACCGTACGCTGCCTGCCAGTTGGCCGCTCAAAAGCCTAAGCTGAAGCGTGAAATAAAAGCAAATCACTTTTATCGCCAAAGCCCACAGCAGTTACACAAAAAGGATTAGCAGCAGCGTCAGCGTAGGCATACAAATGAAAACAAAACAGACAGCAAGTAATCAAGGATCGGCGGGTATTTCGCTCTGCGGACTGTCGTGGCTGTTTGTGCCCGGATATGCTAAGCTCGTTGGATTGCTGGCACACATCAACAATGCTTATCACCAAATGGAAATCAAACTGACAGTCGGTGGCATGAATTCCACAATTTTAGCTTTGACAAAGTGTATGCGCGTAGCCGTAGATAAGCATATTCAAGTAGGCTCAATAGTACAGTGGCACAAAGTAGTCGCAATTTTTGTTTTTATAAAGAATTTGAAATATTGGAGGCAACTAAAATGTAAGAATTTGGATCTTATTTGAGTTAAATAAAAAGTAACATGGAACCGCCTTTCTCAGTAAGAGCGAAAGGAAAGACAAGACAGATTAGTCTCAACACAAAATTTAAGACCTAGAGTTCTTTTAAGCTACCCTTTGACATAGGCGGTATAGCTATCAGCTTCCATCAAACTGGCTATTGGCCGATACAGTCGTAGTCTCAATATTTTTGAGCTCAGGGTGAAACGAAGGTTTAGTGAGCTTCTTGTTCTCAAAAAGATTCGTCTCTACCAATTGTGGGGGTTCTAATTACAGCCACACGAGGGCTGATATATATATTTCTGGCCTAGGCAACACTATGTGTTGCCAGGTGCAATCTGACATTTCCATTGGAAAGTTTGAGATTTTTTAGCATAACATCACTCAGAACGTTTTGTCATTCAATCGTGAATTGTTTTATTTACAGGGAATTAAAAAATTCATCTCGGCCAAAAAATGGAATTAACTCTTGAACATTTCCGTGCGATCATTTTTCACAACTTTCGAAATGGATTATCGCGACAAGAGTGCATCGATGAACTAAAATCTTTGTATGGCTATGAAGCACCATCCTATAGCACTGTTAAAAACTGGTACAACGTATTCAATCGTGGCCGACGCTCGCTCAAAGACGAATTCCGTGAAGGACGTCCAAAGCCAGCCGTTGTGCCAGAAAACATCGATGCCGTACGTGAACTGATAATGCAAGACCGTCATGTAACATACCTTCAGATAGAGGCATGCCTATGCATTTCTCCCACCAGCATACATTCGATATTGCATGAACACCTGGCCGTAATAAAGGTTTGTTCTCGTTGGATCCCGCACAATTTGACAATCGCTCAAAAAAGGCTCCAAAAAAGTGCTTCGAAAATTGGTTTGAGCGCATGCAAAAGTGTATAAATCTTGATGGAGAATATTTTGAAAAACAATAAAACCATTTTCGTTGATGAATATTCCTATTTTCATTATTAGGCCAGAAATATATATAGCAGCCCTCGTATGTAGGCGGTTACACTAAAAACTCAGGAACTCGATTGTTGGTGTTTTTCAGAAGAGTTCGAGGTACTTCCTTTTTCCCTTTCCAGCTGTTTTAACACCAAGGTTTGAATATCTCCGATTCCACATCGTTAGCCAATCCAGACTTTTTGGGAAATATCAATTGCCACAATTTCTTCAATGGTAAAACGACGGTAATTAAGATCGTATTAGAAGATCCCCTATGGAAGGTGTTGGAGATAGCTGACTAAGTAGGCATCTCAAAAGACCACGAGTGTCAAATGATGCATAACATATTGAACATGAAAAGGTTGTCTGCGTTTATCTCTACGTAAAACCAAGGCAATCGTAAGATCACTTCACCTGGAGAACCTGCTCCGTAGAAGGCGAAGACTGTCGGCTGTAAAAATGATGACCGCCGTCCAAATTGGTGAATATGCGGTATCTTACTGATTTGTCCCCGTGAGTCAGCAATTTTTTATATTTAAAGTTTTCTTTGAATTTTGAGGGTTTTTCACATCTTAAACGGTCTGAAGAAAGCGAAGACTGTCCTATCGGCTGGAATGGTGATGACCACCATCTTCTGGGATTCACAAGGTGTGCTCTGTATCGAAAGTCTACCGGATCACACATGCGTCCGCACGTCCAAATTGATCGAATTAAACTACCCCATCTCATTTGGTCTTTCGATATATTCTATATTTCTCTAGATTTTGTGGGTCTTTCAAATTTTAAACCGACCTTCGATCGTCTTATGGATTTCATGAGAAATCTCTAGCAAGGGTCAATGTTATTGAAATAATGTTTCCCGTATTTTTTAATTTCCGAGCTCCGGGTTCCCAAATCCTCAAATCGAACCACAAAACGAGCATTCCTAATTACGATTGCAGTTGCGGCTTATTATCTGCGCTCACAGTTTTGCAACCACTGACATATGCCAATCATCCTTCCAATACCGGTAAAACCACATCTCACTTCACTGCAATTAACACACACTATTTGTTGTCCATTTGTCCATTACAATTGCAGTGAGGTTAAGCGGATGTACGCTTCGCAGCGTGCGGTAGACGTTGCCACCATTTTTCACTTGCCCCTATCCTTCCCTCAGAACCAACGAGCCATAACGAGCACAAACATGTTGAGTGCATTTCCCCCCCTCCAGCTTAAAACACACACACATACATACACACAGAGTTGCTTGGAAAATAGTACCGTTAAGTACGTGCATGCATGCACTTCTGAGTGACTAGTTGGACAAATAAACATTCGGCCCCGACCAAAACCGTTTATCACTAAAACCGCAGTTGGCGGACGCACGTGGAATTCCATATTTTAGTGGCGAGCAAAGATGGCAATGCGCTGCAGCAATAACTCGGACTTATGGCGGTTTCTATATATGCGCATGAGTGCTTGTGTGGCGTGGAGTATGTTTGTATATGTGTGTATGTACTTGTTGTTGTTGCACATAACAATCTTTCACTTCATTGTTGCATGTTCTTCGTTGAACTCAAGGTGATGAATCACGTCACGTCATGTTATGCACGGCGTCCGCATCCGCAGCGTCGTCCACGTCACTTTCGTGTTGTACAAACACGATAATAGAGCAAGGCTGCGAGTGTGAGTGTGAGTGCGAAAGCCAAAAGTTTAAATTAAATTATGCGCAAATAAGTTTACCGCAAACGCAACTACAACTGGCACACCTGTCAGTCAGTCACGTTAATCAGCCAGCTAGTGAGCATGCGTGTGTTGTTTAACAATAAAAATATTGTTTGTGTGAATGAGTGAGTGACCAGCGCAATAAGTCACTTCTGTGTGCAAATTATTTGCGTTATGCAAATGAGCTGCACCGCGCCGACTTTTCAGCTTAAACTTTGACTTAACGCGGTCATTGGCGCGTGCTTATCTCGGAAGGACATGGAAGGACGTAGAATTGTTATGTTGAGGTAATTTGTTGTTAAAGGGAAATGATATGCCCTCATTTTTATTTAAAAATATTTTTTTTAATAGAAAAGTAACCCGCTGACGAATTTGAAAAAAATTTTCTCCCAGTATTTCTTTTCAACTCTCTCCCTTTCTCGTTATATATTTCCCTCTCCCTCTAACTCTCTATCATATCTATATTTCTCTCTCTTTTCATCTATTGCCCTCACTCTCTCTCTCTATTTTTCTCTACCTTCCTCTCTCCTTCAATATTTCTCTCTCCATCTGAGAGTGATGCTATTATTATTGTAGAGGTTACTCTGGCCCTGTTATGAGATGTAAATGAACAATTTGTGATCAATCTTGACTAATGGCGAGTGAGGTGTGGTGTTGGGGATCTAATGGGGGAGTGAAGTGAATATATAATATTTGGTGTTCATTTCATATGGTACAGTGGTTTAATATATCAGAATCAAGCCTGATTAATACTGAAGTGCAATTGAGAAAGTACCATTACTTGTATGACGTGGATCTCGTGGGTTTTTCAATAGGGACGCTACAAAAGTAGACTGATAAGGACAGCAAACGACGCCATAGTTTTCCCGCCCTTTTGACATTTCTCTACAGCAATGTTTGCCATTTCATCATTGAAAGATATACGATCCAACAACGAGTCGAAATTATTAAAATTTACTACCGAAATTCGGAGTCAGTGGCTCAATTTTAAGAACGCTAAGTCCTAATTATGGTCGTCATAATCGTCCTGTCAGATCAGCAATTGAGGGTGTAGTGGAAAAATTTGAATCCCCAGGCACAGCACAAAATGTTCCCGAACCACTGAGACAAAGAAGTGCCCGTAATGTCGAGAATATTGCTGCCGCTAGCTCATCAATTGAGGAAGACCCAAATCAGTCTCTCACACGTCGTTCTCAAGCATTGGGCATCTCTGTGCGTCGTTGCGGCGAAAATATATTTGCATTCATCCTTACATGATTAAATAGATGCTAGAACTGAAGCCGCTTGACCACCAGAATCGTCGTATGTTGGTGAAATGGGCTGATGAACAACTTGAAAATGATCCGGATTTTAATCGAAAAATCATCTTCAGTGACGAGGATCATTTCTGGCTGAATGGTTTCGTCAATAAGCAAAATATCCGTTATCGGTCAGGCAGTAATCCACATGTACTCCATGAGTCACCATTACATCCCGAAAAAATAACGGTTTGGTGCGGTTTATGGGCCGGCGGCGTTATTGGGCCGTACTTCTTCCGTGATGATCAAGACCTGCACGTTAATGGGAAAGGGAATCGCTACCGCTTAATAATAACCGAATATTTTTGATCTGAATTGGATGATATGGACTTGGACAGTATGTTGTTCCAACATGAAGACGCCACACCACAGCGAATGTGACAATCGATTTATTGAAAACCAAGTTTGTTGAACGTGTTATCGCACGAAATGGCCCAGTCAATTGGGCGCCTCTGTCGTGTGATTTGACGTCGTAATACTATTTCCTGTGAGGATACGTCAAGTCTATGATCTGGAATTGGGTTCAGCGTATGCACTTCTGCAAGCGTGCCGGTGGTCACCGTTCAAAATAAATCGAGTTCCATACATAATGGCTTCAAATGTACTTTCACAGGAATAAAGAATTTCATTGATATCCCAAAATGTTTTTGTTTTATTTACTTTTGTAGCGCTCTTATTGAAAACCTCTTTTCTGCAAATATGGGATCAAAGCAAACTAGTCGACCTTTGGCTCCTAAGGAATTAACTTTATTTCCCCAATTCGACCTCGGCCTTTATTTTGCTAAGAACCAAGAAGCTGACTCTTTCACAATACCTTCTTTCACTATCTAGGAATTTTTTGGCATTACAAGGGATATGATTATACGTAATTAAACGTGTGATGGCCCGATCGGTAGTCAACCACAAACCGTGACCTGTCTACTTTTGCTACATGATCTTGAAAGTTTGTGAAAAAATTGTGATGGACGCCACGAAGTAAAAAACGAACCAGTACAATAAAACAAAAATAAACCCCAACCATTCAGAACCGCAAGAGGTGGAGGATGGATGGTGGCTGTAAGTCAATATATATTTATACGCTTGACTGCTCGACCTATAGACAAACAAAATATGCTTACTGCCACTTTAGTCGTGCAATGTCATTAATCTTGAAAATGTGGTCGTCGGAAAACCCATCATAAATATTCAGCACATTTGTCATGTCTACATAGTGGAAATCTATCGAGTTAGAAAGTCAAAGCCACTGCACATACGCCCACAAAGAAACATTCGTATATATACAAATATATACATACATATATGCCCAATGCGCCCATGAGTGGTGTTGAATTGTGATGGCCGACAATTATTTTCGCAAATTAGAAATGAAAGCTTCGCTTCATTGCTTCTGCCTACCACTCTGCTGTTTCTACTACTTCTATATTTATGGGTTTTCCTTATATATGTATGTATGTATATGCACCAATGGAGATAAATAAAGAATGACGTAAATACCATAATAAAGCAGCAACAACAAAGCAAATTGTTTGAAAAATGAAATACAATTACTTTTGGGATAAGTTTAGTCGAATTTAAATAAGCACGTATCGCCTAAGTGACGAAGCATTAGTTTTTCCACATAATTCGATTTCTAGGCACGTAATTTTCATTGTTGGCAAATCGGAGAATATAAGGCAATCTTTTTGTCCTAAATAATAATGTTGCTATTTGGAAAACAGCTTAAAGAATTTTACCCAATTGAAATCGGGTTATGGGAAATAAAAAGGCATTTTATTACGTATACGCCATGGTGTACTCGGGGGGATGTGGCTGTTGGCATGTATGTATAAAACGGTGCGTGTTAAGTAAATGGCATTTTGGTAAAACTTTAAGGTGGAAATAAGGCCTTGTAATGCTTCTTATACAATAATATTAATATATATTATTTTTTTGTTCGCGGTGTAAGAAGGATATGTGAAATCTTGAAATAAAGGTTATTCAATGATAATAAAATAAAGAAAATGTTATTGTGTAGTTAATATTAAAATGCTTTAGGTATAGTAGGCGTAATATTGATAAAAGTACTTAGGTTCAAACTACAGCAAGAAAAATAGCTAGAAGGTATCGAGACACTTAATACATTTTTATACAATAGTATTTGTTATCTAATGGGCATCATAAAGCAGTAAATTAAAAGCCTGAATGAAGGAAATTCTCCGTCTCTCCATTTTCTACAGCAAAACATATCGATAAGTCTACTCTAACCCTATTTGTATATATTTTTCTATCATACAATAATAAAGGGTTGTCAGTGCGGATGAGTAACAATTAGACAAAAGTGCCTAATAGTCTTTTCGCACAGCCAAATTAATTTAATACATTAAGATTATGGTTGAAAAACCAGTTTATGCCTTTCGCACAGCCGGTTTCGATTAAAGAGGTTTGCTGCTCGTAAGAGGTTGGTAAGTTTCATCAGCTGATTGATATTTATGAATAAACACAATGAAGTTAAGAGCATGGACAACAACCCGCAGAGTTGCATTCAATTTTCAACTCGATTTGTATTCGATTAAAAATAAGATATATTTTGAATGGGAAATAAATCAGCGCTTTAATCGAGCAAATGCTGATTAATTGATTAATTAATATAATTAACTCCTGTGCGAAAAGGGTATGTGAAAATGATTTAGTAATAATTCTTGATTAAAGTTTTTTTTTTTAATATTCTGAATGCTGACAAATCATCGTACTTTCAAGAATAGTACAGTATCGAGACAAGAAAAAAATTTTGAATCAATATTGTGTGGTTCGTGTGTATTTATGTCAACTTTACAAATGATTTGTTTTCACTTAAAACAATATTGACTCCAGAGCTTAACACATTGGTTGGAAAATACAACAAAAAAAATCAAGCCAAGTGCAGCAGATATTAGCTATTGTCGCAAACCAGAGCGTCCAGGTGTTACCAAAGAATTTTTAAAAGATGTTGAGTATGGACTAAGTGTAGTTATTAGCAAATTATCCATCGATTGCACTAACCTATCATTGATTAATCCAATTCCAGCAGCGACATCTACCGTAGTTTTTTTATAAAAAAATTCAGCCTATCGCAGACGAAGAACGTATATCGTACGTTTTTGTCGCAGAGTTGCATTGGAATTTCAAGTGCATTAAAATTCAATTAAAAACAAGTAAGGAAGGGCTAAGTTCGGGTGTAACCGAACATTTTATACTCTCGCAATTTATTTATTTAACTTTATTTATATTATATAATACACAATTTGACCCACATATTCGTCATATATATTGTATAAAGTCCATTGAAAGTTGAAAACCATAATATTAGGTTAGAAGCATCGAGGTCCTTGTGTTCGATATATGAGGCCTTAAAAACCTATGGTCCGATTTTTAGAATGGGGCTGCCACACTATAAACGGAGTATTTGTGCAAAGTTCTGCATCGATATCTTCACTAGTGCTTACTTTATATATTGTAAAGTAAACGATTCAGATCTCAGATCGTCTTCAAAGTTCTGGTAAATAGGAAGTAGGCGTGGTTGTGAAGCGATTTGGCCTATTTTCACAACATATCATTGGGATGTAAGGAAACTATTTCAAACCAAGTTTCATTGAAATCGGTCAAGTAGTTCCTGAGATATGGTTTTTGACCAATAAGTGGGCGACGCCACGCCCATTTTCCATTTTGTAAAAAAAAATCTGAGTGCAGCTTCCATCTGCCATTTCTTATGTGAAATTGAGTGTTTCTGATGTTTTTTGTTAGTGAGTTAACCCACTTTTAGTAATTTTCAACCTAACCTTTGTATGGGAGGTGGGCGTGGTTATTATCCGATTTCTTTCATTTTTGGACTGTATTAGGAAGTGGCTAAAAACAACGACTGCAGAAAGTTTGGTTTATATAGCTCTATTGGTTTGCTAGATATGTACAAAAAAACCTTTTTTGGGGCGGGGCCACGCCCACTTTCCCAAAAAAATTACAGCCAAATATGCCCCTTCATACCAAATTGTATTTCCATAGCTTTATTTATGGCTTAATTATGACACTTTATGTGTTTTCGGTTTTCGCCATTTTGTGGGCGTGGCAGTGGTCCGATTTTGATCATTTTCGAAAGCAACCTTCCTATGGTGCCAAGAAATAAGTGTGCCAAGTTTCATCAAAGATATCTTAATTTTTACTCAAGTTACAGCTTGCACAGACGGACGGACAGACAGACATTCAGATTTGAACTCCCCTCTTCACCCTGATCACTTTGGTATATTTATATAACCCTATATCTGTTTTGTGTGTTACAAACAACCGTTATGTGAACAAAACTATAATACTCTCTTTAGCAACTTTGTTGCGAGAGTATAATAAATGTAGATTCTATTTTGTATGGTAAATCGAACTTAATAAACGTTTTAATCGAGCAGAGGCCGGTTAATTGATCAATTAGCTCCTATCTAAAAACGTTATTAGACAGTTATCGTGATTTTAGTAGTTTCAAAAATAACCGAAGGCGTCGTAATATTTTAACCCGCCTATTTACAACATAAACCTAACCAGAGTGCGAAGGAAAAGGAACTTGTTCAAGCTATTTAAATTATTACTGAACATTAGCATGAATATTTTAATATACGGACATATGGACGGACATCCAGATATCAATTAGTTTCATATCAATATGGTAAGATATTATATGATATATGATATTTTCGATGTCGCTTAATACTTTCATTTTTACAAAGATTTACGGCTAAATATTCTTATTAAATGAAAAAAAATGTATTTTTAAGAAATTTAGGAAATTTTTGAAAATGCTTGCTATTTTCGTGTAAATAAAAAATAGAAATGTCAGGACAATCGACCATCGAAGAGTGGAACAAATATTTGTCGTTCAAAAGAAGATCATTATAGAATAAAATGTATGTGATTTTATTAGTTCGAATTTTTATTATTTAAACCTAAATCTGTGAAGTGCACAATAATATATAATAAAGAAGAACTATCGTAATCTCCATTTCCAATATTTATTGGAACTTTAATAAGTAAGACTAAGTATATCTGAGAGTACTTCACCTCCTTGCTACACAGAATACGTTTCAAATATTTGATTGCCCGTTTGAACTAGTCAAATCTCTATGAAACTACACATTAACTATCTAAAACATGCAGTTCAAAATTGTATTGATACAACAAGAATGTGTGCAATGCAACCGAAGAGGCAAAGAGCTCACCAACTATGCTTTGCAACTGAATTTAATACAAATAAATTCAATTATCTATGCAAATATTTTGATTCGTCACATGCCAAAGCACATTTTTTACAACACACTTTAGTGGCTTTGAATGTGAATTATGCATATTTCTCACACCACACCCACACACACAAACAAATTTAGAGTTCGGACGAAATTCAATGAAATATGCAAATACACATTTATGCTTTACTCGATATTCATGATTTCTGATAAACAAAAGTGAAGAGAAAGACAGAGAATAAAATGGAATTTGCAAGTACATATACGACTTGATCATTTGCTTCTGGCATAATTCATGCATTATGTTGTGGCATTTGTGAGCGTGCGAGCCAGAAAAATAAAAAGGAAAAAATAAAAAAATTATATAAAAGAAAAAATGAAAAAAAATAAAATACAAAATGAGAAATGAAACTGAAAATCAGAAAATAAAATCGAAAATACACGCAAAATAAAATTGAAAAAAAAAATAAAAGAAAATCTGCACAAATAATAAACATAACAGCATAAGCCGACAGCGCAGCAATGAGGGAGAACACATTGACAAGATGATGCGCTGCTGCTGCTACTGCTGCTGCAATGCACTGCACGCACGACCAGCGTGTGCGCCAAGTGGCAGTCACGCACTAACATTCAATTTCTGTCGTTTGTTGTTGTTGTTGTTGCATTGCTGTTTGTTGCTGTGTGACGCCTGCGTTGACTTGAAAGCTGTCTTCGGCACACGGCTAATGCCGCAAAGTAGTGGCAGCCGGAGAGATGCACAACGCAAAATAACTGTAAACGGAGACTCAAAAGCAGCTGTTGTTGTCGTCGTCCTCGTTGTTGTTGTTGTTGCAGCTAAAGTAAAAGTAATACAATAGCGCGATGCATTGCGAGGACGAGGATGATAGGGAAGCAGAAGGGAAGACTGCAGCAAGTAGCTTTGGGTGGAGGAGGTGAGAGGGGGAGTGCAGCGCTGACATAACGTTGACGTTGGCATGTCAACCGGCGTACACTTGATATGCAGGATGCAAAAGCTTTCAGTTGCATTACCATAATTGCATTCAGTTCACTGCTGAGCTGCCGCGTGCATAAACTCTCTTCTTACAACCACCCACGCACCCACTCACTTTCACTGCATACAAACACGGTGGCGCGCAACAACCGCTTTTACTCAGTCCACTTGGCAAAAATTTAAAATTCTGTTAAGTCTTTCTCTTTATCGCAGCGCTGCCAGCCAGCCAACCAGCCAGTCAGCTACACGACGGATACGCTCGAAGCCAATAATGTTGGCTGACTATTTTCTACTGCTTGGACAGAGTTGCTACCACTTTCGTACTTGGTCGGTCGGTCGGTTGGTCGGTTCACCAATTCCGCAGACAATGCGGCAACAGTGCGTCTCGCATAGCTGCCCGCCCTGCGTGTAGGTCACTGCGGTGTGGGGGTTAAAGTTCCAAAGCACTGGAATAAAGCATGCAGCAATGCGTGGCATGCAAGCAATTCTTCAGTGCTGTCGGACAGTAGTTTAAATATGTAAAGTAATCTTAAGTATAATATTTTTGGACTTGATGTAGTTCGAAGAAAAGAAGGAGCAAATTATTCTTGTCTAAGTTCGCATTACATCAGGTAGACTTGAGTAGAAGAGGAGAGCGTTTTTTTACATGTTTAAAGTATTTTTATTAAAAGAGAGAAGAAGCATTTCAGCAAAAAGAAAACAAGATTTATTTCTCTATTTATTAGTTGGAAAATCTTGTTTTCGAACTTCAAACTTACATTTTAACTTTGGGGATAAATATATGTACATGATCAGACCAGAACTCTTATGAAAGTGCATTCGATGCCATGGCCAGCACGGGCACGCAGAAGTCTAGACTCTGGACCCAAATTTCAACGGTTTTCATGCATAAATCGGCCGATACTGCTGCAATTTCACGTTTGATATTCGTACGAAGTTCAACAATCGTCGTGGCTTGTTGATAGACCATAGACGTATCCCCACAGGAAATAGTCTAACGACGTCATATCACACGACCGAGGCGGCCAATTCATCGAGTGTGACATTCGCTATGTGGCTTGTGGCGCCGTCTTGTTGGAAACACATATTGTCCAAGTCTATATCATCCACTTCGGGCCAAAAATATTCGGTTATCATTGAGCGGAAGCGATTCCTATTCACACTAACCGGTCTTGATCATCACGGAAGAATTACGGCCCAATGACTCCACTGGTCCATAAACCGCACCAAACCGTAATTTTTTCGGAATGCAATGCTGACTCATATAGTACGTGTGCTGCCTGACCAATAACGCATATTTTGCATATTGACGAAGCCATTTAGACAGAAATGAGCTTCATCGTTGAAGATGAAAATCCGGATCATTTCAAGTTGGGAACATTCGACGATTCTGGTGGTGGCTTCAGTTCTTGCATCAATTTGATCTTGTTAGGATTAGGCCATCTTAGATCTTAGATCTTTTCACAAAATTTGCCATAACGACGTCACCGAGCTGCCCAATGCTTGAGAAGACCGTGATTTGGGTCTTCCTCAATTGATGCGCTAGCGGCAGCAATATTCTCGGCATTACGGGCACTTCTTTGTCTCACTGGCACGGGAACATTTAGTACTGTGCCTGTGGATTCAAAATTTTCCACTAGACGCTCAATTGTTGATCTGATCGGATGATTATAACGACCATAAATTGGGCGTAGTGCTCTTAAAGTTGAGGCCACTGACTCCGAATTTCGGTAGTAAACTTTAATAATTTCGACTCGTTGAACGTATATCTTTCCATGATAAAATGGCAAACCTTACTGAAGAGAAATGTCAAAAGATTATTTGCTGTTTCTATGGGTCAACTTTTTTAGAGTCCCTATTAAAAACCCTTTACATAGGTTGTAGAGGATACTCCAATAGTTTCGGATTTTAAAAAAATTGATTTTAATAAAATTTTGAAACAATTCACGGAATGATTTACATTTTGCCTATGAACTCCATAACTATACTTAATAATAATTATTTTTCTGTCTACCACTCTATTCTATTCGGTTCGAATATCGACTACGTAAAGAGTCAAACCAAGTTTGATTAGGCCAGTCTCGTTTAGTGCATAGCAAAAGATCTTTCAAAAAATATTGATCAGCGCTTAAGAAGCGGCCAACCTAAAAATTTTCATCGAAGCATAAGTGAAAAGTTCTATCAAATAAATAGCAAATTATACGACAAAATCGACTTTTTATCTAGGTCTTGGACTAAACTAATTTTTTCTAGGATATCCCGTCATAAGTAAAAAAACTGTATTCTCCAATTTTCGAAGTTAGCCTACAAAATCGAAATTTTTGGATTCGAAATTCGAAAAAAGGCTTTTTATCGCAACAAATGTTGCTAAAGAGAGTATTATAGTTTTGTTCACATAACGGTTGTTTGTAACATCCAAAACTAAACGAGTTAGATATAGGGTTATATATACCAAAGTGATCAGGGTGAAGAGTAGAGTTCAAATCCGAATGTCCGTCTGTCCGTCCGTCCGTCCGTCTGTGCAAGCTGTAACTTGAGTAAAAATTAAGATATCTTGATGAAACTAGGCACACTTATTTCTTGGCACCATAGGAAGGTTGCTTTCGAAAATGAGCAAAATCGGACCACTGCCACGCCCACAAAATGGCGAAAACCAAAACATATAAAGTGCCATAACTAAGCCATAAATAAAGCTATGGAAATAAAATTTGGTATGAAGGATCGCACTATGAAGGGGCATATTTGGAAAGAAATCGGATCATAACCACGCCCACCTCCCATACAAAAGTTAGGTTGAAAATTACTAAAAGTGGGTTAACTCATTAACGAAAAACGTCAGAAACACTAAATTTCACATAAGAAATGGCAGATGAAAGCTTCACTCAGATTTTTTTACAAAATGGACAATGGGCGTGGCGTCGCCCACTTATGGGTCAAAAACCATATCTCAGGAACTACTCGACCGATTTCAATGAAACTTGGTTTGTAATAGTTTCCTGACATCCCAATGATATGTTGTGAAAATAGGCCAAATCGCTTCACAACCACGCCTACTTCCTATATACCAGAACTTTGAAGACAATCTGAATCGTTTAATTTACAATATATAAAGTAAGTACTAGTGAAGATATCGGTGCAGAACTTTGCACAAATACTATGTTAATAGTGTGGCAGCCCTATTCTAAAAATCGCCGAAATCGGACCATAGGTTTTTAAGGCCCCATATATCGAACACGAGGACCTCGGTGCTTCTAACCTAATATTATGGTTTCCAACTTTCAATGGACTTTATACAATATATATAACGAATATGTGGGTCAAATTGTGTATTATATAATATAAATAAAGTTAAATAAATAAATTGCGAGAGTATAAAATGTTCGGTTACACCCGAACTTAGCCCTTCCTTACTTGTTTTTAATTATTATTAATTTCAGGTTAGAGTTACTAAAAATTCAAAATATGAATATAATCTAAATTTTCATCTTAATTCGATGGCGTATAAAATTTAAAAATCCAATGATCAAAGTTTGATCTTCGAAAAAAATAAGGAAATTATTTATCGAAAAATACTGGACGCCTTATAACAACTGTCATCTAAGCTTTAGGAAAACAATTTATATACCATTGAATTTAGTAGAAAATTTTGATTGTATCTATATTTTGGATTTTTTAGTAGCTATGTCCTTTAATTCTTTTTTTAAAAAGTCCGTTTTCGAACTTCAAATCCAAATATTTCGATTTTGAGGGTAAATTCGAAAATCGAAGAATACACTTCATTTACTTATGACTCAATCTCCTGGAAAAAATAGTTTGGTCAAATATCCAGCCGAGTGTTGTACAGTGTAATAATATCGGCAACAGTATTTCTTCAGATCACAACCATATTTCAATTCGCTGAAAAAGGCTCCATAACATGAATGATGATGAGAGATTGACTTAAAAAAAGATAATAATGTTTTAAGGGATTATTGTTGCCGAACTAATTTGGGATAGTCAAATAGAATCAAATGTTTAATCAAATCGGATATGGTAATTAAAAGGTGTATATATCTTAACTGTCTGGGTACTAAAACAAATCGCATTCGGAATTAAAACAACTTTAGTACATTGAACAAATGGAACAGTAGAAACTTTGTTTTAACTTTATTCCACAACTACAATTGAATAGAAGTCCGACGCACTTTCGAAGTAACGAAGAAAACCCTTCAGCTTATTACAGAACACTGTTCGCTGAATACATCTACAACACCCCTGACGTACAACATTGTTGTTGCCCACGCACATAATAATTCGCAGACCATTGAGTCAGGTTGCGCACCGCATCCTTTACAGTCATTCGGGTTGCTAATTGAATAAGTATACACGATAGGATTGAATATTTTATCGCTTGCATTATGCCACAACGGTAAGGGTAAACGAGGTGAACGAGGGGTTACGCGAAGCGCTTCAGCTGCTCATCCACTACTTGGCGCGTCTCAGCTGCTACATCAAAAGCAATGGAATTTATTAAAATGAGTAAAATAAAAGTTTTCTTCGCCATCTCCGATATCAAGCATTCATTGAACACAAATTTCAACAACAACAACCAAAAGGGTGGCGAAAATTCCAAGCAGCAACTTGAAGAATTTCTGAAGGAATTTCGCTGCACGATTATTTGTAGTTGGATAGTAGTTACTTAAGTTGGCATGCAAAACGAGTGTGAGTGCAAATACGAGTAATTATGTACTTGAGCGCCAACACAAACGCACATAAAAATATTTCTTTATATATATATATTCATATATTCTCTATATACATATGTATGTAAGTAAATAGCACACATCTAAGAGAAAAATTGTGTACTTAAAAGCTCAAGTGTCTGTGTTTGCCTTGGTGAGTAGTCTTCAATTGCCAATCGATGCAGTTGCACGCGGTTCACATGACGTCACCTCACTTCACCTCATACCATCTCCCTCCCTATTGGTTGCAGCGCCAGCAATGCTGTCAATTTCAACAGCTTGCGGCACTCAGCGCTCGCTTTAATTACTCATCTTGCAAGGAGTTAACTCACTTTGCGCATGTGGAGGAGACGCCTCAAGAGGAGCTCAGCGCAACGCGTTCACAAGGAGTGCAGTTGGGTTGGTAAATAGAGTTGAGTTGGTGATGACAACGCGTGTAAATGATATTTCTGTGTTGTTGTTGTTGTTGTTACTGCTGTTGCTTTTGCTTTTGCGCTGAACACCAACGAGTCGCCAAATTCCTTGCTCCATTGTGAATGCAATGAAGTGAAAGGAATTGATGAGCTTCATTTTCATTCATTTAGCCGCTTGACAGTTACCCGCTTATACAATTACCGTTACATACATACATACATACATACATACACGAACACGTACATGACGTAAGTGTAGTGATGACATGAAGTACGTAACTGTCACAAGAGAATAAGTAGGGATGGGAAGTGGAAATTTAATATGGAATAATGCGCATTAAAACACTCACACACAGTCTCAAACATAAAGCAAAAGTAATAAAAACAAAAACAAAAACAAAAAATATTTCTAAAGCGATTAGTGAGTTCTTTATAATTGAAATACTTTCTGATTTCTTCTTTGGGGAAATTAGATTTTCTAATTACTGCTCAACGTAGATGGAAGATGTGCATAGCGCAATGACGTAAAGCAGTTAGAATATTTAGCACGAGAGTACCATCAAGCATTCTAAAGGTTTGGGCTTGAATCAGCTTTCTTCGAATTGAATTTTTTTTTTTGAAAATTACTAAATTTTGAATTATATCATATACTCCAAGATGGGAACACCCTATAGACAAAACTAATTTCTAAGTTTTTTGTTTTGTTCAAAAATGGGAGTAAATCAGGTTTTCTGGATAATATTCTGTTCAAAGTAAGTTTTCATGAATCAGTTTTTCCTATTTCAGTATTTAAAATAAACGAAAAAGTTTTAATCTCCGGAGGCAATGGGATCACTTTGCAACTAAAAACAATAACTGGACCCTCAAGAATCCTCGCACACATCGACCGCATCTCGAGGTTATTGGACCATCGCCATGTCTCCAGGCCGAGTCCTGGCCTCTTCTTTGAGGATTGAGGTGTCGCTGGAAGACAGACGCGGTGAGCTTATTCACGGCTGAGTCGAAGTTGGTGTTGAAGGTAGGTGGAAAAATTTACGGTCGGCAACTTATTATTAACTTAAGTCTCAGGCTTCTAGATAATTACAGCATTTTTTAAGCCTAAGTGGCTGCTATAAAGGCAGCGGTGGATATATTGCTCCGGACCGCAGCAAACTACATCAATGTGACAATTCACTTTGATAGAAGAGCGGCGATACTAGCCTTGAGTTCACTGACTGCGGGCTCAAGGATGCTTAAGGAATGATTATCTTAAGTATCAGTGGCATCGTGATACTTTACGATTAGATTGGTAACGTCCGGCCATAGTACTTTTCATGCTATGTAGGAGCACCGCTATCCTATTGTGGTTTACTCCTGGACAGGTGGATCTCGGCTGACCTGAGTAAGTGCTGGTATAGCTTGAACGTCGCTTTGAGCAGTCGAGAAAACCTCCTGGCCTAAGGTGAATCGAAAAAAGTTGATGGAGGTTTTCGAGCTTAGCAAAGAGCATCTCTCCTTGGTCGTAGGAGTTCTAACAGTCCATTGTTCCAACGGGATCCACGCCGTTAGGTTACAAATCTTAGTGGATGCTAGCTTTAGAAGTTGCTTGGAAGAGGATGAGTTGGAATCATCTCATTTCTCTTTCCTCTGGATTGACCCGCCTTTGCGAGGTCAAGACAAAAATTTCTTGTGAAAAATCTATGCCCATTTCAAGTAGGTTCAGGGCGCCGCAGAATGGTCCTTAATATCTAATCAATTAGAGGTGATCCTGACTTCACAAAGTACTGTTTCTTATAGTCCAAGTGTATTCTGTATTCTCCTCTGGTGAACAGCCACACAACCTAACCCAACCTAAACGTCAATGACTTTTTGTACGTCCATTTCTAACCATCTTCACAGTCCTTTATTTTGGTTGTAAAAATACTACCAGAAACTGCGGAATCAAATCAAACTTCATTATAATTCCCTCTGAATTCACCAACTGTTGTAAAATATTTTTAATTAAAAAGCACAACAAATTCTATGAGAAAGTTATATAAATTAGTTGAGAATTATTAACTATTTCAAAGTGTTGTTTTTACACATACTCGTACTTTATCATTAATTATGAAAATACGCGCGTTAAATGCAGAATATAGTTATTTGTGTGTATAAGTTTGATTGCATGATGAAAGTTTCTCATTGTAATGCGAACATTAGGGTGAAGTGAACTTTTGTATTTGTTAAACTATTTTCGCAAACTTGCTGCAATATGCTGTTATAGCTTAGAACGTATTAGTCTGGGTTATCATTGTGCTGGGCAGAATTTTGGAACATTGACCATCTTTTCGGTTGGAATTTCTTTAAAAATATCAAAATATTCTCAAGAAAATAATTTTAGAATCTTAAGAATCTGAGAAATTAAAATGGTTATTTTTGAAAATTGAACTTATTCCTGAAGAGAAAGATGCTATATTTTCAGAAGGTAAACCAGATTTTAATTTAAAAGAAATTTCGGTGCATAATTATTTTTTGAATGCCAACTAGAAATATCTACAAAATAAACATGTGGCATAATTATGACGGTAAAGAAAATATTTCTAAAATCGTTCGGAAGCTTGCTTTTGATTTAGAATAAATTTAATTAAAATTATGAAAAAGTTGGCAGTTGTTTGTAAGTCATAAAACTAAGCGACTTCGATATAGGGTAATATATACCAAAATGATGACGAGACGAGTTAAATTCCGGATGTCTGTCTGTCCGTTTGTCCGTCTTTTCTTGAGTAAAAAGTAATGTCTTGACGAAACTTGATACACATGTTCCTTGAGGCCATGAGATGGTTGGTATAGAAAATGGGCGAAATCGGACCATTTGCTCGCCAAAAATTAAGCTTTGAAAGTGAAATACAAAGGATCGTACTAGGAAGTGGCATATCTGGATGTTATTTTTTTAAGTGGGCGTGGCCACTAAATAAGTTTTTTGTGAATATCTCGCAAACTAATAAAGCTATATAAACCAAACTTTCTGCGGTCGTTTCTCTTACGTACCCCATTACACACAATAAAAATTGATATAATCAGATAATAGCCACACCTTCCTTGCATACAAAAGTTCGGTTGAAAATTACTAAAAGTACGTTAACTCACTAAATGAAAACGTCAGGAAAACAAATATTTACAGAAGAAATACCAGATGGAAGCTGCATCCAACTAAAAAGAAATGGAAAATGGGCGTGGCATCGCCCACTTATGGTTCAAAAACCATATCTCAAAAACTACTCGACCGATTAAATAATACTTACTTGACATCCTGATAACACAGATGAAAAACGGAATGAAGATAGCGGAATAAAACTTTACACAAATAAATCTCTCAGATATTTTAATGTAATTCAGAAAAAATTTTATTCTTCTAATAGTCTCTGTGGAGCTGAGTAGGCAATTGAAAAGTAAAGTCCTCTCTCGACGAACAAAAACTAAACTCTACATGTCCCTCATCATTCCCGTCCAACTTTATGGTGCAGAAGCGTGGACGATGTCAACATCCGATGAGACGGCACTAAGAGTTTTCGAGAGAAAGGTTTTGCAGAAGATTTATGGTCCCTTAAACATTGGCAACGGCGAATACCGCAGACGATAGAATGATGAGCTGTATGTGTTGTTCGACGACATAGACATAGTCCAGAGAATAAAAAGACAGCGGATACGCTGGCTGGGTCATGTTGCTCGAATGGACGAAAGTGCCCCAGGTCTGAAAGTTTTCGATGCAGTACCCGCTGGTGGAAGCCGAGGAAGAGGGAGACCTGCACTCCGATGGAAGGACCAGGTGGAGAAGGACCTGTCTTTACTTGGTATTACCAATTGGCGCCACTCTGCCAAAAGGAGAGATGCGTGGCGCGCTGTTGTGGACTCGGCTATAACCGCGTAAGCGGTCAAGAAGAAGAATAGTCTCTGTTCCAAAACTTATTAAAATCGGGCAATAACTTCCCCTAGTTTCCATATACCAAATTATAGGTTTTCCAAAAATAAGATGGGCTTAATAGCTTATAAATCGGTTAATATGTGAAATATCTTAGCCAAATTAAGTGAGTGAAAATTAGTGAAATCGGTTCAGGAATTACCTCATTGGACTTTATGCCGAATATATAGCTCAAATTGTGTGATGTCTTAATAAAACTACATATATCAATAAATTGCGAGAATATAAAATGTCCGGTTGCACCCGAACTTAAGCTTTCCTTACTTGTTTGAACATACTTTTTATATAACTATATTTTATCGTACATCGGGGGGTTGTATAATAATATAATAATATTTTTTTTGAAAATTGGAAATCTTAAAATTCCCGTTATTTTTTGAACATACTTATGTTTATCACTGATGTATGAAATGCAATGCACTATTAGCTGCATGAAACTTCATATATTTTGTACAAATTTAATTAGATTGAGCTCTCTTCAACATGTTAACACATATTTCAAAAACTCTTGAAAGTGCAACTATCCATTGCTAAGATATCATACAAACTATATATGTACGTACATCAAGAAATTCTAATAAATTATCGCGTCACTTTATATGAGCATGTACTGTTCTAAAATATGATGAATAGTTGATTTACTCCTACGAGTTTTGGCGCTGGTGCCGTTATGTATACATACGTATGCACACATGTATGTTTTTATTGTGTATGAATATATAGACGTCACAGACATTAGGTTAGGTTAGGTTTGTAGGCAGATCTCTGCAGAGACAGAAGATCTCACTCAGACAGCCTGGCGCTGTCCATTGTGGTACCAATAAAACTCCCCGTAGATCAAAGACCTTTAAGATTCAGCAAACCGCTTGAAATTCGTTATAAATTTCTTAAGACTGGTAATATCGATTCTAGCCAATTCGCTAGGATCGCCGAAAAAGGCCTTTCGGAGGTGTTTCAACCTCAGCCTGGCAAAATGCTTAGATGATTCCATCTCGCTTTCCTCCATACAGCTTTGGCAACTTGCATCTGCCACGATTCCAAGTCTAACCGCATGGGTACCCATTGGACAATGTCCAGTATGTACACCTATGATTGCGCTGAGATGGACCTTGCCCAGAGAAAGCAGTTGAAAGGACCGCTTACGCTCCACAGAGGGCCAAAAGGACCTCGCCACTGCACAAGTACTGGTAGTTGACCAGCGTTTGACGAGCTCATGCGTAGTCTGCATGTCCAGCGCTCTTGCGCTGGTGGACCATGGACTACCAAAGCGCTCCCATTCCGACGTCAATGTAGCTAGGGTACCCTCCCTTGCAAGCTTGTCCGCTATACAGTTACCAGCGATCCCACGGTGACCGGCTCCCCACACTAGTCGGATTGCAAAATAGCTGGCCTCTCTAAAAGAGGGCACCATACGAAGCACTGCGTCCACTGTTACTTTGATCGCAGCGACCTCTGTTTGGAAGACACTACAGTGGTCAGGTACCCTAAAGCTGATATTGATAGAAAGCTTTCTGCAGAAAACTCCCCCTCCCACCTTTCCCCTAAGCTTCGATCCATCCGTGAAAAAGCTGACTGCACTTCTCCTCCATTGACTTCCACCTTCCCACATATCCCTCGTAGGTACATGTGCAGAGAAGAAACCTCTAGGGGACGGTTCCGCGGTGCAGTGGTCCAAGTAGTCAGGGATGCAATCGAACCGACGGAGAATTTCAGAATGCCCCTGCTTGGGACCGATCATGTACCCAGCGTCTCTGAGTCTGACAGCGACCTTTGCCGCAGTGCACCTACCGGCGATATCAACAGGTGCGACGTGTAAAATGGCATTTAGAGCCATTGTTGGTGTTGTTCTTAGCGCTCCGCTGATTCCAATGAGAGCCGCTCTTTGGACACGCTCCAGCTGCTTAGCTAGTGTGACTTTCTCGAGTGCCCTCCACCAGACGACAACGCCATAGAACATTATAGGTTTAATAATGGTCTCATACAACCATAAAACCACTTTTAGTGAGAGGCCCCACCTTTTTCCAATATCCCCTCTACAGCAGCAAAGAGCTACCGAAGCCTTTCTTACCCTCTCCTCAATGTTTTCTTCCATGAGAGCTTCCTATCGAGAATAAGCCCCAGATATTTCACCTTGTCCGCAGGATGCAGACTGGAGCCTTCCAATGAGGGGAGAGTGGCATTTGGAATTTTGTATCTTCTTGTGAATAAGACGAGTTCCGTTTTACTCGGGTTTATGGCTAAACCACTTCTATGCGCCCAGCGGGTTACCACTTCTAGGTAACCGTGGGTCATTTCATATACGGTGTTTAGGAATTTTCCTTTGACCAAAAGGGCTATATCATCAGCATAGGCCGTCACTCGACAGCCTTGATTTTCAAGTTCCCCCAGTAGGTCGTTCACCACCAGGATCCAGAGCAAAGGGGAGAGAACGCCACCTTGCGGGGTACCCCTATTCACAGTCCGGAGCGCATTTACGCTTCCCCACTCCGCAAAGACAGTTCTGTCGCTGACATTAGTGTATTGCAAATATTTGAGGTTAAGCAAAATTCATAAAATCTTGTGTCCCATTAATTAACTTATGAGTATTTATATACCAGCACTGAAGTATAAAATAAAACAAAAAAGAAAATTATTATAATAGTTCCTCTTTCTATTTATAAATGTAACCTCATAAATTAAGAAAGATAAGGAAAATATGCACTTGACTACTTGCCAGAGCTGCCAGCTAGCTATGCGCTTACTCAAACATTTTAAACTACAATAAAACACCAAAGTTTTGCCACTTCTATATGCGCGTGTGTGTGTGTGTGTTTGTGTTATGCACAAATGTGCTGCACGAATGCACAAGGGTACACGGCTGCCACTGTCGGCCGTCGGCTGTCGGCTGCTGGGTGCCCACATTAATGCGCCGCTTCCCGTTCCAAACGCTTCAAAGCATCCACTTAATAAAGTCATAAATACGAAACGCAGCAGCTTTATATGCCATTCTTTAGCGATTCGCAGACAAACAAATACATATTTAGTTGGAAAAAAAAACAAGAAGGCAAAATGAAAAAAAAAACAAAAATAAAATGAGTACAAGAAGCAAAGTAAGGCACAAGAAAAGTCATTTGTCTTATTTGTTTGTATTATTTTTGGCATTTGATGCTGAAATTCGCCATGAGAAATAGAGAACAGCCACAATGAATGCCGCAGGGAGTCAAGCATGAGTTGTTGTTGTTGTTGTTGTTGTTGCTGCGCGTATATGTCTGTGTGAGTGTGTGTGCGTGTGTTTTGGCCTCGTCGTCGGTGCAAACAAGTGGCACTTTGTGTAGCTGACACGACAACTGAAGCATACAATGTCGTGGAAATTTGCAATGAATGCCTGTGTGTATGTCTGTGTGTGTGTGTGCATGCGCGCATATTATAACTTTTGATCCTCTTAAACACACACACACACACACACATATATAGATGTATAAATTTTTTACTTCATAAAAGTCACTTGGCACTTGGCAAAATAAGAGCAAAATTTCGTAAAATTCATGCGAGCATAGAGAAAAAAGTACTCATAAGCGAACGCGCGTGAAGTGGAAATCGACACACACTTATGCGGCTGGTAATTGACAATGCCGAAACAAAAACAGTAACAACAACAACAACAACAATAACAACAATGGCGGCAAAAGTTTATGTCGAAAAAATTATTATTTATTTTTATATTCTTTTTCGCTCCACTTTTGAGTTGTTCATGAGACGCTACCATCAGCTTTGCAAAGTTTAGACTAGAAATATGTCGTTAAGTTTCTACAAATATTCAGTGAAGTGTTATGGTGTAGTTGTGTTTTTGTTTTTGTACTACAATATGATAGTTCGAAGTATACAGTAGCTTCATTCGAGAGAGTGTGACACATATTAGTAGTAGTACTTAATAGACTCGCATATATGGCAGCAGGCAGCGAAATTTGGTGCGAAGATATTTGAATCATAATAAATAAATAAAAAAAAAATATTTTATTGGAAAAGAATTAAGCAGAATTTTCACAAATTTTCCTTTTTAAATTCATCGCCTTAAGATAGCTTAGATAGTTACACTGGATTGATTGTTGGTGTACCCATTTGGGCAATGGGCAATTTTTTTCTATATAATATACATATATATTTTTGTACTCTCGCAACAATGTTTCTAAAGAGAGTATAATAGTTTTGTTCACATAACGGTTGTTTGTAACACCCAATACTAAACGAGTTAGATATAGAGATATATATACCAAAGTGATCAGGGTGACAAGTAAAGTTCAAATCCGGATGTCTGTAAGCCCGTCTGTCCGTGCAAGTAAAAATAAAGATATCTTAGTGAAACTTGGTACACGTGTTTATTGGCATCATAAGAAGTTTTCTTTCGAAAATGGGCAAAATCGGACCACTGCCACGCCCACAAAATGGCGAAAACCGAAAACACATAAAGTCCCATAACTAAGCCATAAATTAAGCTATTGAAAATTTGGTATGAAGGATCGCACTATGAAGAGGCATATTTGAATGTAATTTTTTTGGGGAAGTGGGCGTGGCCCCGCCCTCAAATAGGTTTTTTGTACATATCTCGCGAACCAATAGAGCTATATAAACCAAACTTTCTGCAGTCGTTTTTTTTAGCCACTTCTTAATACAGTCCAAAATTGAATTGAATTGAAAAAATTGGATAATAACCACGCCCACCTCCCATACAAAGGTTAGGTTGAAAATTACTAAAAGTGCGTTAACTTACTAACGAAACACGTCAGAAACACTTAATTTTACAGAATAAATAGCAGCAAGAAGCTACACTCAGATTTTTTTACAAAATGGAAAATGGGCGTGGCATCGCCCACTTATGGGCCAAAATC
Source organism: Zeugodacus tau (assembly GCA_031772095.1). NCBI lineage: Eukaryota > Metazoa > Arthropoda > Insecta > Diptera > Tephritidae > Zeugodacus > Zeugodacus tau. The sequence continues at coordinate 42,694,411 of CM062650.1, forward strand.
CATATCTCAAAAACTACTCGACAGATTTCAATGAAATTCGGTATATAATATTTTCTTGACACCCTGATGACACGTGTGAAAAATGGGTGAAATCGGTTTACCACTACGACAGCTTCCCATATAAATAAATCAATTTTGAATTCCATCTGATTCCTTCAATTTATAATATATATCATTAGGAACCAATGAAGATAGCGGAAAAAAAGTTTACACAAATACTGTATGGCACCACTTTTGAAAAAATTGTCGAAATCAGACTACAGCTTTTCAATGCTCCGGATATCGAATATGAAGAACTCAGTGCCTTATGGTAATTTTTCACCGAAAATATCGGTAAATCTCTCAGATATCTTAATTTAATTCACAGGAAATATTTTTCTTCTAATATTGTGTCTCTGTACCAGAAATGGTTAAAATCAGGTCATAACTTCTCCTAGCTCTCAAATAGTTAATTATAGGAGTTTCAAATACGAATACGATGGGCTTAATAGCTTATAACTCGGGTAATATATAAAAAATTTGTTAGCCAAATTAAATGAGCATATAATGTATGTTGGTGATGAAAATTAGTTTAATCGGTTCAGGAATTACCTCAGCCTATATACCACATATGATGATTTTCGTTTTTCTTTTGGACTTTATACCGAATATATGGGTCAAATTGTGTGTTATCTTAATAAAAATATAGCAATAAATTGCGAGAGTATAAAATGTTCGGTTGCATCCGAACTTAGCCTTTCCTTACTTGTTATTTAGTATTTTTTTTTCCTATGTGTTTCTTGAATATTTTCTAAAAATGTTCTAAAGAATTTAGATCTGGTGATTGCGCAGGCCAACCCATAACATCAACAACAATATCAGGGTGTCTCGCCATTGACTCGCTGATATACCTATTGTAAATGTATTTTCTACGCAATAGATAAAATTATAAAAAATTTTGGATGCCTTATATGAACACGTTTTTCTATAATTTTCCTACTAAATAAATGTTGCTTTTTTCCGACAATAGCACTTCGTGCAAATGTTTGAACACTTGACCAATGCAGTTGAGATTGTGCGTACAAAAAGCGTTGGTGTTTGTGTCTATAAGGCAGCATCAGTACCATTCGGGAGGATGTTCCATACATTTTTTTTAACTAATCTATGGGTAACATTTTGAGAGGGCTCTTGCAAGTTAGTTCAGTTGCTATTACAGCAGATCCTATAAAAGTATCAAACGTTGATGCTATTTCTATAAGGATATCATATATTTTTGTAGCTTTACTTGACTTTCCTTTTCTAGAATTCGGTTTTACTAGTATTGAGGCATTGAAAAAGAAAGCATTGATAACATTTAAACGTACCATAGCCTCCCACAGATACATAAAAGCCTTAAACAAGTTGGATAAATAATAAGAATTATATGATTTTCCATTTATTCAATAAGGGTAACTCTATCCTAAAACATGTATTTTTTAATTACAGCCACTTGAACACTTTCCAGATACTTCTTCTTCCTAGAGTATATTTGGAGGATAGTTGGCAACTATATAATAAAATATATCTGAATTAAAGCTTTAAAAATTAATTTCAATAGTATTTTCTCTTATTTTACTTACGTAATAATTTTCTCTTTGTAAATTTTAAAACTCTATTAAACCTATAAATCACCTTATACAGTTCAATAGTACAATACACATCTAACTTAATATATATAACTATAAGTTGATAATATTGAAACGGTTTATCGACAAATTAAAGGTTTATCGCAATTTCAACTTAGCCAAAAATAAGCATATATATTTCCCTAACAAAAATAGTGGTGTGTTTAATACAAATATTTCAGCCTACATCCTGCTTCTCAAGAGTTTTTTTTTACAAAAACAAAAATACCAAAAAACAAGTAAGGAAGGGCTAAGTTCGGGTGTAACCGAACATTTTATACTCTCGCAATTTATTTATTTAACTTTATTTATATTATATAATACACAATTTGACCCACATATTCGTCATATATATTGTATAAAGTCCATTGAAAGTTGGAAACCATAATATTAGGTTAGAAGCACCGAGGTCCCCATGATACATGGGGCCTTGAAAACCTATGGTCCGATTTCGGCAATTTTTAGAAATGGGCTGCCACACTATAAATACAGTATTTGTGCAAAGTTTTGCACCGATATCTTCACTAGTGCTTGCTATATATATTGTAAAGTAAACGATTCAGATCATCTTCTAAGTTCTGGTATATAGGAAGTAGGCGTGGTTGTGAAGCGATTTGGCCAATTTTCACAACATATTATTGGGAGGTAGGGAAACTATTACAAACCAAGTTTCATTGAAATCGGTCGAGTAGTTCCTGAGATATGGTTTTAGACCCATAAGTGGGCGACGCCACGCCCATTTTCCATTTTGTAAAAAAATCTGAGTGCAGCTTTCATCTGCCATTTCTCATGTGAAATTTAGTGTTTCTGACGTTTTTCCTTAGTGAGTTAACCCACTTTTAGTAATTTTCAACCTAACTTTTGTATGGGAGGTGGGCGTGGTTATAATCCGATTTATTTCATTTTTGGACTGTATTAGGAAGTGGCTAAAAAAAACGACTGCAGAAAGTTTGGTTTATATAGCTTTATTGGTTTGCGAGATATGTACAAAAAACTTAGTAGGGGGCGGGGCCACGCCCACTTCCACAAAAAAATTACATCCAAATATGCCCCTTCATAGCGTGATCCTTCATACCAAATTTTATTTCTATAGCTTTATTTATGGCTTAGTTATGGCCCTTTATGTGTTTTCGGTTTTCGCCATTTTGTGGGCGTGTCAGTGGTCCGATTTTGCTCATTTTCGAAAGCAACCTTCCTATGGTGCCAAGAAATAAGTGTTCCAAGTTTCATCAAGATATCTTAATTTTTACTCAAGTTACAGCTTGCACAGACGGACGGACGGACGGACGGACGGACAGACAGACATTCGGATTTGAACTCCACTCTTCACCCTGATCACTTTGGTATATATAACCCTATATCTAACTCGTTTAGTTTTGGGTGTTACAAACAACCGTTATGTGAACAAAACTATAATACTCTCTTTAGCAACATTTGTTGCGAGAGTATAAAAATTCTTCAATTTATTTACTTTACTCTCTTATCTCTAATACATATTTATGCGCGTGCTACTCCTTAATTTTCCACACGTACACGCCAATCTATGCATTGAATTGCCTGGTCACTCATACGACCTCGCCCACAGTAAAGTTGCGCATACGCCACGGCACCCTAAGTACGACAATTTTTTGTTTGTTTTTAAGCAATGATAAAAAAGAAAGCACAGACTGATAGTAAGAAAGGACATTGCGAAAGTAGAAGCAGAAAAATATTTATAAGAAAATTAGCAAGAAAAAAATGAATAAAATCAAATGGAAGTGGAAATAGAAAATAATCAGATGATAAAATTCTTAGGCATCGCAATGTGGTGGAACTGAAAAACATTATAAGGGCATATTAGGTGCGGGTGGAATCGAAGTTTAAGTAATTATGCTATTTTATAGGGTGAAATGAGGATCTAAATGATATAGACAATTTTATTATGATGTTACTCTTATCATTGGTAGAGCTTGAATTCATCAAATGGATTGATGGATTTTAAGATTTCCATTAGTTGGGATGACATTCATATATGTATGAATCTTCTTTGATCGTTCATGCGATGGACGTCAGACGGCAGAATGTCAGATGACAATTTTCAGACGGACTTCAGATTTATGTCCGATGACAGCTGTTAAATGAATGTAAAATGTCAGCTGTCAAACGGATGTTAGATGACAGTTGGGTGTCAGACGTAAGCTGTCAAATATGTGTGAGATTGATATCAGATGGCAACTGTCAAATGGATTCAGATCCCAAAAGCTGAATGAAACTAAGTATTACGGGTGTGTCAAATTTCAAACCGATGTAAGATGACAGCTGTTAAATTAATGTCATATGGTTGTTAGATGGCAGAGGTCAAAGGACAACAAATTTTTGTCCGGTGACAGCTGTTAAATGGATGTAAAATGTCAACTGTCAAACGAATGTCAGATGGCAGTTGGGTGTCAGAAGTCAGCTGTCAAAAAGGCGAGAGATTGATATCAGATTAGCAACTGTAAGACGGGTTTCAAAACCCAAAAGCTGAATGTAAATAAGTATTACGAGAGTAACTGAATCTCTAAATTCAGTCCGACATCTTCACTTTAATTAAGCTAACAAAACCATTCTACCCATTACAAAAAAATTACACAGGGGTATAAAAAAATCACATTGAAAATGCAGTGACGCGCAACACTGTCAGCTCTGGTGTAATTTATGCGTGAGCACAAACAGCACAGCACCACGCACTCGTGATCCACAACCGACCAGACCAACGACAACAACAATACAACAGCCAGCGGGTGATGATGTGGTCAATAAATATAAACAAATGCGACAGTTGTGAGTTGCAATGGCTCCATTGATGCCACCACTAATAGGCAGTCGCCTGACTACAACCAACTGATTCCAGTTTTTTGTTTTGCTTCTTTTCGTGCCACCCTCCACCCTCTCCACTGTCATAAGCCGACGCCACGTCGCATTCACGACCGATTTCTGTCTCTAAGTGTGTGTAATACGCGCAACGGGAATATTTAGTTAGTCGACTTAACGGCAATCTATTTCAAATGGGAAGTATGTAGTTAGATAGCAACAACAACAAATACAACAACAGCCACAACTATAACAACACACGTGTCGTAGGTGTAGCAACAGCAGCAGGTTATGCCCTTGGCTGTCAGTTGTGGTGGTGAAGTGAAATAAATTACCACTTTTCGATTCAAAACCTACTACAAGCTAGCTGAGCTGAGCTAGCTAACTGTGTGCCTGCCGTGGTTAAGCAACAACAATGACAAACACATAGCAACGCGCACATATTGTTTGCCACATGCATAAATTCTGTTGGCTGGCTGGCTGTCGGGCTGTGGGGCTGTTGCTGCTCAGTGTACATGCTGCTTTGGTTTGATTGCCATTGTTTTGTTGGCTTCCAAGTTTGTTGTTGCCCTTATCATGTATTTGTTTGATTCCGCCGCCGCCGCCGCCATCGCCACAGCCGCTGTTGCTGCCGCTACTGCAGCTATTTGCGGCTAATATGGTTGACCGTAAATCATTCGACAATCGGAGCACGTTCGGCGGCACGAAAAAAAACACTGCCTGCTGCCACCCACGACGTGGCTTATGCGCGCCTGTCGCCCGACACTCGCCTCTCTCCTCTCACCACTCACTACTTTTTCACTTTTATTTTGTCGTTGTCTTCTCGCTGTTTTTTTCCCTGTTTCGCTTTTACCAGCCTTTTGTTTGTCACCGACTGCCTACGGCATTGAGCCACATTTTTTCTTTGCCTTAATGCAGGAAAATTCGCTAGGCTTGTTATTGCCTTTTCTCTTTGCCTGAAGTTGTTTACGTGTGGCGGTGACAAGCAGCTGTGCGCTGTTCGAGCGTGCCACCCACCCCCTTTGACCGGAGGAGGGTTGAGTGGTTAAGAAAGTGTAGGCGGCTAACCCCTAACTAAGCTAGCGCTAAGCTTGTGCGCTTTAATACAACTTATTTCGTATAAAAATACCTATAATCTATGTGCTTAAGACTGCCATATATTGGCAGGCATATTTACATAGACACACTGCCAAACACAAGTACACAGTTACTTGCTTACATACATACCTACTGCTTCACACTCCGTGATTGTGAAAGCTCATTTCTGCATTCCTCCGCACATTCCCACTCAATACTTATTATCTATGGCTGTAGTTACAAGAATTTAATCGGTACATACTATAGACATATCTCAAATACTCTAACATGTAGATACATATGTAAGTCTGTAAGTACTTGCTTGTGCTATTTACTATATATTAGCATTGCAGTTAAATGGTATAGTTTGCAAGGCTTTTGAAAGGGTTTCACAATAGCAGCAATTGTTTCAATGGCTTGAAGTTGGATGCGTTTGTTTTATTAAGGAGGAGGCAGGATTTTCAAAAAATCCTTTTCGTTAAGTGTAATCTCTTAAAAATATTCTGTAAAAATTTGAAGATGATCCGATAATTACTTTTCGAGTTATTCGACAAATAGCAAGGTGCGTTCGGGCACTCCAAAAAGCTTGTGTGAAACTTTAAATGCGTTTTTCTCAAAACTGTGTTCTTTATACTGGTGACAACTGTAACTGGAAAGCCGCTCAGTATATTTTAATGAAATTTATACAGCTTTTAGAATACATACTGGGCCTGATCGAAGCTTATTTTTTCAAAAATTTCGATTTTTTAAGACCAAGCCTGTTGTTGATTTTTTTCCCCGAATATCTAGAAAAAAATTACTTGAGGCCGTCGTTTGGTTAATTTTTGGAAAAAAGCTTCGATCAGGCCCAGGATTATCTATTTATAAAACTAATTTTAAGTACACGATTGATTTTAGATAAATCCCCAAGGACTTATGATTGCCACAGCAAGGCCCTTTCGTTGGAACTGGGAACAGCTAAACTTTGGAAATTATAATTTTTTTTTGACTTAACGTGAACGTGACTTCAAGTCAAAATATTGGGTAATAATGCCATATTCTTACTTTTGTAAAATAATATGATTTAACAGCACAAAAAAAAATTACAGAAAATTCTAATTTTTTCGTGTCATTGACTACCCCTATCCCCTTAAGAGATTTTTCGATTTCTTTAATAGAAACAAGTAAGGAAGGGCTTAGTTCGGGTGCAACCGAACATTTTATACTCTCGCAATTTATTTATTTAACTTTATTTATATTATATACTACACAATTTGACCCACATATTCGTCATATATATTGTATAAAGTCCATTGAAAGTTGGAAACCATAATCTTAGGTTAGAAGCACCGAGGTCCTCGTGTTCGATATATGGGGCCTTAAAAACCTATGGTCCGATTTCGGCGATTTTTAGAATGGGGCTGCCACACTATTAACATAGTATTTGTGCAAAGTTCTGCACAGATATCTTCACTAGTGCTTACTTTATATATTGTAAAGTAAACGATTCAGATTGTCTTCAAAGTTCTGGTATATAAGAAGTAGGCGTGGTTGTGAAGCGATTTGGCCTATTTTCACAACATATCATTGTGATGTATGGAAACTACTACAAACCAAGTTTCATTGAAATCGGTCGAGTAGTTCCTGAGATATGGTTTTTGACCCATAAGTGAGCGACGCCACGCCCATTTTCCATTTTGTAAAAAAATCTGAGTGCACCTTACATCTGCCATTTCTTATGTGAAATTTAGTGTTTTTGACGTTTTTCTTTAGTGAGTTAACCCACTTTTAGTAACCTAACCTTTGTATGGGAGGTGGGCGTGGTTATTGTCCGATTTCTTTCATTTTTGGACTGTATTAAGAAGTGGCTAAAAAAACGACTGCAGAAAGTTTGGTTTGTATAGCTCTGTTGATTTGCGAGATATGTACAAAAACCCTATTTGGGGGCGGATCCACGCCCACTTCCTCAAAAAAATTACATCCAAATATGCCCCTTCAAAGTGTGACCAAATTTTATTTCCATAGCTTTATTTATGACTTAGTTATGGCACTTTATGTGTTTTCGGTTTTCGCCATTTTGTGGGCGTGGCAGTGGTCCGATTTTGCTCATTTTCGAAAGCAACCTTCATATGGTGCCAAGAAATAAGTGTGCCAAGTTTCATTAAGATATCTTAATTTTTACTCAAGTTACAGCTTGCACAGACGGACGGACATACAGACATTCGGATTTAAACTCCACTCTTCACCCTGATCACTTTGGTATATATAACCCTATATCTAACTCGTTTACTTTTGGGCGTTATAAACAACCGTTATGTGAACAAAACTATAATACTCTCTTTAGCGACGTTGTTGCGAGAGTATAAAAAGAGACTCCAAACGAAGAAAGTAGAATTAAATAATGATGTGTCATCTTAGATAGCATCCAAACAACTCATCACATACTATTGGTTGGAAGTACCATACTACTGATTGGTACTTATGTATAGTCTTTTGAAAGCATGATAAAACTGAGCCTACAAAAGGTGGTACTACTCTAGAATATACTCAGTAGAATGACTGTAAACTTCGAAAATCTACTAACTCTCAGTTATTTATTATTTCTTGGAAAGGATCTAGAAACGGAGGCAGATTAACAGCCACCAACTTATTGAAGAAATTACGAAGAGCTTGTTTGTAGTGTTTTTATAGAATCGTAAAATGACTTGCATATGTTAAGCACATTTATATAACCGACTTGAATTACTTTGACTTTAGCTCTGCTTTCTATAGATTGTAAGAAGAAGCAAGGTTCTGATTATTTACTTAAAAAGTTGGAAATCTCTTATCTCGGATAATGAGTTATATGAGCGCCATAACGAGGTTAAAAGTAACTTATCAAAATTAAGCACACGATGGCTAAGAAACTCTCTCCAGCTCTGAAAATACCCCACTGAAGGTATCTCTATAATCTTGAGCAGAAGATTTTCATCTAAGAAGATTTTCGCTCTATAAGTCATTCATCCATCCAGTCTTGATGTATGGCGCGGAAACATGGACGATGAGCACTTCTTTCCTTAGGATCGTTCGAGAAAAAGTCCTCCGAAGGATTTATGGCCAGCTGCGTGTGGGCGTAGGTGAGTACCGAATTCGTTGGAATGAAGAGAGCAATTAGCTCTTCGGCGATTTGGACATAGTGCGGCGCATAAAAATACAGCGGTTCCGCTGGCTTGGCCATATCGCCCGAATGGAAGAAAACACTTCAGCGCAACGTAAAATATACGATACGGTACCCAATGGCGGCCGAAGAAGAGGAGGACGACCGGAGCTCTGGTGGTAAGATCAAGTGGATGTGGACCTGGTGAAGCTTGAACTCCCCAACTGCCGCCGTTGTGCGCAATGCAGAGACGACTGGCGAAGGCTTATGTACGCGGCCAAAAAATGACACCCGGTTGTAGTGTCAAATTGATGATGATTAAGAAGTTTTATTGTAAAGAAAAACTTGATCAATTATTTATAACTTTCCGGTATCTATGACTCATATACTTGTAATGGGATACGTCTTTATAACTATTCGAAGAAAAGACCGGACAGATATTGTAAGGTCTGTATATTCGTCTTAAAACCTTAGACACTATGGGTTCTAACTTCTGGGACCTCAAAGCCTTAGCAAAAAACACATATATTTAGAATAGTATTTCTAGCATATTTTTATAGGAATCCATCGATATATCAATATAATAATTTTCATAATTCCTTAAAGTTCACTTTTTAGATCGCAAAAATTTGTAACCACACGACACCCTGACACTAATCCCCAAATTATGTGCATAAAATAACAAAAAAAAAACGTTCCCCAATTTTTCAATACTACAATAAAGATGTAGAACTACATATTGAAAACCCCTTTATTACTTTCACTACCGTACGACCTCAATAAAATGGGGCCTATTCAGTGGGGCCGTTGTAGCAGCGCACAATGTTTTATTAAACTCACAACAAAATGAAAATTGTTATCTGCCCCATCACCAGCTGCTCAAGCGGATGGGTGGCCCATCTCGCCAATCAAGCTGCTTTGAGTTGTTGCGCTTCGTTTAACAAGGTTCAATATTTATTATTTAATTAAATTTAGCAAAGCGTTCGTTCAGCGCAACAGAGGCGATGAATTGCTGGGAGGGTGGAAATCAGGTTTCAGGCGCTGATAATGCAATGCTTTTGACTAACGGTTTAGTTGTGTGCATAAACAACAAAAAAAGACACTTTAATATTTTATGAGCTTGTTAAGAGATTTCATGTTAACCGGTGGTATTTAATATTTTGCAACAAAATTGTTTTATTAAATTGTGATAGACATAAATATTTATAGAAATTATATAATAACTCTACGGCAAAATCGACTTTTTCTGGGTTTGGTTAGGCCAAACTAATTTTTTCTAGGAGATTGTGTCAAAAAATAAAAAAAATTCGAAGTTGGCTCCAAAATCGAATATTTGGATTTGAATTTCGAAAAAAGGACTTTTTAAAAACATTATTATAAGTTACATGATATAGCTACTAAATAATCCAAAAACGGGATCAAAGTTTTTAATCTTCGAAAAAAATAAAAAAAATTATGTCGAAAAATACTGGACTGGAGTTTTATAAACCATTGAATAAGCAGAAAATTTACATTATATCAATATTTGCGATTTTTAAGTAATATTTTTTTTAAATATTTTTTCGAACTTCGAAATCACATATTTCGAATTTTGAGACTAACTTCGAAAAACGAAGAATACACTTTTTTCCTTATGAGATATGGATATTCTGAAGTTCGTGCAATGACGGTGGGGTCATCGTAGTAACGAAGAATTGTGTGTTTGGTGTGGAGTGTGTGTAACTGGCGGAAGGGAAAACTGAGAGTCTTCGAATGGAAAGATTGGTTTGGAGTCTGCTATCGCGGACTTTCTAACAGCTCTAGTTTCAGATATTTCGGCCAGTTTTTTAGGATATTTTTCGAAGAGAGTTGGTTGGTATTAAGAAACGGCGGTTTTACTGATTTTGTAGTTTTCTTCACAGAAGTATGAACAACGATACCAGGTCTGGAGCTCATTCGAAACTAGTTGAAGTTTACAAGAATCTCTCTGACGATCTCTTTGAGATATTTCGCTAAACTCATATGGATACCGGGTCATTGCGACATTATTAGCAATGTCATGTCACAAAGTTTACTATCAGACAAATAGTACATTTCCCAAGCTGTTTTCCAAGACTCATATGGGACAAGGTTTAGGGTAAAATTATTAGAAACTGCAAATCTTCTGAGGTCACAAAGATTATTATTAGACAGAGAGTGGGTAGGCTCTTACAGTACATTACTCGCCAGTTGGGAGTATCACGCAATCTCAGCGAACGAACGGAAGACGCGATCTTAAGGTCAACCAAAGCGGAAGATAACTTCTTCTGGAGTTCCAAAAGAAAGTGAGGCTCATGAAAAGCATTGAATTGGTTTTCTTGTTGTTTTTGTAGAGGTGGTGTGAAAATATATTACAATTATCAGTAAGATTAAGTTATGTTAGGTGTATTTTTATACCCTGAACAGGGTATATTAAGTTTGTCACGACGTTTGTAACACCCAGAAGGAAGCGTCGGAGGCCCTATAAAGTATGTATATATATAAATGATCAGTATGTTGAACGGAGTCGATTTAGCCATGTCCGTCTGTCTGTCTGTCCGTCCGTCTGTCTGTATATATACGAACTAGTCCTTAAGTTCTTAAGATATCGTTTTGAAATTTTGCAGATGTTATTTTCTCTACAAAAAGCTGCTCATTTGTCGGAACTGCCGATATCGGACCACTATATCATATAGCTGTCATACAAACTGAACGATCGGAATCAATGGCTTGTATGGAAAACTTCCGCATTTCACTACATATCTTCACGAAATTTGGTGTGAGTTATTGTTCATAGAAATAATTTAATCTCCGAAAAAATTGTTCAGATCGGTTCACTCTAGCATATAGCTGCCATACAAACCGAACGATCGGAATCAAAGGCTTATGTGCAAAACTTCCGCATTTTACTACTTATCTTCAAGAAATTTGGTGTGAGTTATTGTTCATAGAAATAATTTAATCTCCGAAAAAATTGTTCAGATCGGTTCACTATAGCATATAGCTGCCATACAAACTGAACGTTCAGAATCAAGGGCTTGTATGGAAAACTTCCGCATTTCACTACATATCTTCACGAAATTTGGTGTGAGTTATTGTTCATAGAAATAATTTAATATCCGAAAAAATGAACGATCGGAATCAAGGGCTTGCATGGAAAACTTCCGCATTTGACGTGATATCTTCACGAAATTTGGTGTGAGTTATTGTTCATAGAAATAATTTAATATCCGAAAAAATTGTTTAGATCGGTTCAATCTAGCATATAGCTGCCATACAAACTGAACGATCGGAATCAAGGGCTTGTATGGAAAATTTTCGCATTTGACGTGGTATCTTCACGAAATTTGACATGGATTACTGCCTAAGGTAGTAATATAATCTCCGTAGAAATTGTTCAGATCGGTTAACTATATAACCTTAATGTTTCTAGCAAACAACCCGGCTACAAAGAATTAGTAAAATGTTTTCTTTTTTACTTATGTACTCTTTCTTACGTCTTTAGATTTGTAATGGAATGGCTGTTTAATAAACGATTATTATGCATAATTTTGTGTTATTTTTTCATAAAATTTTACAGCTGAATGCATATTTATAAACTGTGAGAGATAATTTCTGAGCCGCTGCTATTATTATAAAGACCCTTTTGTTCAACGCGTTTATTAATTATTATAATTAATTCATTTTTAATATTATAAATTGTGATGAAAGCCTAAATGGCAAATGGCCGTAATTCCAATTAATTTCAATATCTGTGAGCTTATAATTATTTGCATAATTTAAAGAAACACGCGCACACAAAATTATTTTTATTTTGACAAAGAATGAACTCACATACCTCATACTCACACACACAGAGAGAGACACCACAATTTCGCAACAATACCAATTAATGAATGACCTTACGCATAATTTAAAATAATCACTTTGCTCCGTCATTATTGGACGCAGCGATGTGAGTGGCAAAAAAAAAATACAAAAACAAAAAAAAAATTTCAAGCGAAATAAGGCAAAAGTCGCGTATGTATATGTAGGTATGTAAACGAAATTCAATTTATGCAAATTTATGTGGCAACAGTGTATTTACTTAAATGTGTATATAATTAATAATAATTGCACGCTTGTGGCAATCACAACAATAACAAGGCAAAAGGACACACAGATATGTAAAACAAAAAAAAAATATGGAAAATGAGAAGTGAAAAAATTGCGTCGAGCCGCACGCACATAATAACCGCATAAATATTATGGTACCGTTATTAAGCCATCAACCACTCATCGGAATTACATGGCCGACCAATTTCCAAGTAAAAACCGCTTGAATGGCGCATTAAAGGCGATAAGAATTTACTTCACTTTAATTAGTGGTATTGCTTATAGTATTTGTTGTTGTTGCCGATTCAATATTTGAGTAAAAACCAAGTGGCAAGGTATGTATGTACATACGTACATGACTGAATGGAGCAGGCTTCAATTATATGTATGTATATGTAAACAAATAAATACTCATAAGCCAAAAGTTGTCGGCAACAGCGGAAAGGATATGATGCAATGCCAGTGCTTTTTCGAAATTTTATGATTCTACTTTACGTAATTGGAACACATACGGTCTTAAATGCTAGACATGTATTGACCTTAGTCACATATTATAATAAATAAATTATTTAAGACGAGGTCATGTTTACCGAACTACGCTATACAGTTTTGGAAAAAAATACTTAGGATATGTCAAAGTCGATGTCATTTGACAATTAACTATATTAATTTCAGTAAATATCACAACGAAAACTTCTAGAATTCTATAAGTAAAAACCTGAAGTATGAGTTTCCCATTATGTCAAATTTATTAACACCTACAACTGTCAACTGTCACCTACAACTGTCAAACCAATAAAAATTAGTGTCACCTTATTTCAGGAAGAATTGTCAGTATATCGAAAATAAATTTTTTGCTTCTCAATCAGATTGTTGTGCAGTGTCCAATTGTTGCCATTTCAATTATATTTATTGCTGCAGAGATTGAAAAGTTGTCAAATGTCATTAAATTTGACATAATGACAACTGAGTATTATATAAATATTAGAATACATGTGCCAACAATTGGCCATTTGGACAGTATTATATCTGCAAGGAAGATATCACTAATTTGATCCTTCGTATACAAAAGGACATGCGGTCTGGATGCGACATACCAAAATAAAAATATTCAAATCGAACGTTAAGTCAACCCTTCTAAATGCTTGCGAAAAATCTCACCGCCTCCGACATACAAAAGCTGCAAAGTTTTCACAGACCAACTGTCTTCGCGACATTTGCTCATTTTCTGGCCCGTTACCGACTTATGGTCACGCACGTCATGCATAAACCAAACACCCCTATGGGCGAATATCCTCTAAACAAAATGGGACCGGCACGAACATGTTCTGAGACGAGATCCAGATACAATAGGGACACTATCGACTGGAATCTACAAGGTAGCCGAAGAGAAGGACCACCCGCTCTAATCTGAAAAACGAATTTAGAGACATCGATAGAGTAAATTATCAAGGGGCTAAATTAGCTAGGGGCTAGATCTTTGCCTTTGCCCAGGAGACGGAAGTTAGTCAACAAACCATTTTAAACCATCTGCAGAAGGCTGGATACACAAAAAAGCTTGATGTTTGGGTGCCGCATGATTTGACGCAAAAAAATCTACTGGACCGAATCAACGCCTGCGATATGCTGTTGAAACGGAACGAACTCGACCCATTTTTGAAGCGGATGGTGACTGACGACGAAAAATGGATCAGATACGACAATATCAAGTGAAAACGGTCGTGGTCGAAGGCCGGTGAATCGTCCCAAACAGTGACCAAGCCGGGACTGACGGCCAAGAAGGTTTTGCTGTGTGTTTGGTGGGATTGGAAGATAATCATCCACTATGATTAGCTCCCATATGGGATGTTTTATCGCATCCACCTTATAGCACGGACATAGCGCCAAATGATTACCACCTGTTCCTGTCCATGGCGAACGCCCTCGGTGGTGTAAAGTTGAACTCAAAACAGGCTTATGAAAAGTAGCTGTCCGAGTTCTTCGCAAATAAGGAGGGGGGTATTATGAAGTTCCCGTCTAAATGGAAACAGATTATCGAACGAAACGGCATATTTGAACTAAATCCGATCACTGTAACAATTTTTATAATGCATTGAATAACGAGCAAAAAATCGGAGATATTTGCTAACCTAATATATGTAAATAGGAAGGATATTATAACTTATCCAGAGTAATGACATAATCGACTTCTTGAGAAACCGAGAGAATGGCTTTGCCTAAATTTTCAAGATTAATTCATAACTTCGTAGATCGAAATAATTTGCAGTTGATCGGTATATATATAATTAAACTCTATCTAAACTAATCAGTTCAGGAAAAACTAATAGCGGTCAATATACAACGAAGAAGAGGTGTGAATTAATTTTTTGCATGCAATGACATTACGCTGTCCAAAAAAAACTGTCAAAATGTGAAAGAACTTTGGAACAAAATCAAAATCTTCTGCCATCGAGAAGTTTCATTAAAATCAAAATGATTTTTTTGTTTACTGGCTTGCTGGCGTTCCGGCTGAATGGACGCATATTCATCACGCAAAATAATTCCTTCTTTCAGTCAAATGCTAAGCGCTTGCACAATGACCACACCACCGAGGCACTGTGAGTGTGTATAAACATAAACTCAAGCTGTGTGTGCCCAACCGCTAAGCGCTTGACTTTTATCAATACACTGGCGTTGCGCGCACAAAACACACGGCTATCAAAAGCAATTGAAACTGGGAAAACTGATCAAAAAAAAAGAGCATGCACAACAACAGAAAAAATCACTGAAAACTCGCTCGATGCGTGGAGGAGGGATCGCCTCGGGGCGGCCAGCACCAATGGTCAACTGCTCGAGGTTGATTTCGGATTGAAGTGTATTAAACGTATGCAAACAATGAAATTGCGGATTTTTTTCGATGACGACGACGATTCAGCGCGGACGGACGTGTGCACTCTGTTTTCACAAGTTAAATTGATTCTTGCAGCGGGCTAAACTGGCACCCCCTCCTACTCCTCTACGCATTTGAACCCACACTGCTGTGTTCTAGCAAATGCTGATTTGTTTCTTTTTCTAGTTCTCTTTGCAATAGTGGCCGTGTGTGTGTGTGTGTGTGTTTTAGGGGCATTGCTGCTGCTGTTGTTGGTGTCCGAAACGCCTTAGTCATGCTTTCAATTTCGATGCCGGTTCCATGGACCGACTGGTAGCTACATGTCCGTGTTCATGTTTAAGCATTCATGCATTCATTCAATCATTTCTGAAATAGCTACAAGTATGAACGTTGTTTTGGGTTTATTGATTGCCTCTGCTGCAGTCCATGTGTTTTGCTTTGTTTTTGTTATTGCTATTGCTGCTGCTTGTTGTTGTTACTGCTTGTTGTTGTTGTGGTTAGTGTCATTGCAACTGTCCATCAGCTGCTGCCCAAAACACAATATTTGCCTCGACTCTCGACTCTCGGACCGTTGGTAATAGATAAATGTTTATCTGTGTTTCTCCTATGCACACCAGGACACACACGACACACACACTTAGGTCCATTGCTGTATATATATGTACTGCATTTGGTCCATTCGTATTTCATTTATTGGCCAAAAGTCATACTTCAGAAGTCAACTCAAATATTGTCCGTAATCTAAAGTGCACACATCAGCCTTGCACATATCTGTACGTGTGTATATGTATATATATTTATGCGTTATCTATAGTCCGTTCACATGTTGCATCTGTGCGCCACAACGCATATAAAATATTATAGTATTGCAAACGTATATATAAATATTTGTGGGATTCTTCGTCGACATTGTTGAACATGAAAGGGATCAAGTTAAGTGTGGCAAGTTTGCCAAAGACCGCAGCAATGATTGATGAAGCTCATGAAATATATATAGAACTGTGAGTGAGACTGTGGCTGGCTGACAAAAAAAAATGTTGAGTTAGTATTTGAATAGGATAGTTGAATTGTTTTGGTCAGCACCACTAATAAATTAAGTGATGGAGGTATGAAATATTCTAATGCAGCACTCGAAATACGAAGCCATAACTGTTTAAAGCGATAAGAGCCGATAAATAAATAAACTTTTTTGTGCTGGTGAAACTTTTAGCGTCTTCAAACAACGCTCTACGCTTTCAAATTTAATTTTAAATCAATGAATTTGTAAAGAATTAGGTTGTTCCGATTTTTTGCTCTTTATTCAATGCATTGTAAAAAGTGTTACAGTGATCGGACTTAGTTCCATGATGCGCCGTTTCGTTCGATAATCTGTTTCCATCTAGACGGAAACTTCATAATACCCCCTCCTTATTTGCGAAGAACTCGGACAGGTACTTTTCATAAGCCTCATTTGAGTTCAACTTTACACTACCAAGGGCGTTCGCCATGGACAGGAGAAGTTGGTAATCACTTGGCGCTATGTCCGGGCTATATGGTGGATGCGATAAAACCTCCCATCCGGGCTCCCGTAGCTTTTGACTAGTCATCAACGAAGTGTGTGGTCTGGCGTTGTCCTGGTGGAACACTACACCCTTCCTGTTGACCAATTCGGGACGCCGATCGCCTGCTTCAAGCGGTCCAGTTGTTCGCAGTGGATGGTAGATCCATCTCTGGCCATATGGGAGCAGCTCATAGCGGATGATTATCTTCCAATCCCACAAAACACATAGCAAAACCTTCCTGGCCGTCAATCCCGGCTTGGCCACTGTTTGGTACGATTCATCGGCCTTCGACCACGACCGATTTCGCTTGATATTGTCGTATGTGATCCATTTTTCGTCGCCAATCACCATCCCCTTCATAAATGGGTCGAGTTCGTTCCGTTTCAGTAGCATATCGCAGGCGTTGATTCGATCCTTAAGGTCATGCGGCACCCAAACATCAAGCTTTTTTGTGTATCCAGCCTTCTGTAGATGGCTTAAAGTGGTTTGGTGACTAACTCCCATCTCCTGGGATCCGTCCACATGCCGGACTAAATCGGTGTTTTCCATGATTTCACAGGTCTTCCGACGGCTGGCGAAAATTGTAAGTTGATCCGATAAATACTTTTCGAGTTATTCGATACAACAAAGAACGCACGGGCACTCCAAAACGCTAGTGTGAAACTTTTAATGCGTTTTTCTCAAAACTATTTGTTTTGTACTGGTGCAAACAGTAACTCGAAAACTGCTTAGTAGATTTTAATGAAATTGATACAGCTTTTAGAATATGTATATAAGACCAATTAATTGTTGAATTTTTCCAAAATTATAAAAAAAAAAATAAGGAAGGGCTAAGTTCGGGTGTAACCGAACATTTTATACTCTCGCAATTTATTTATTTAACTTTATTTATATTATACATATAATACACAATTTGACCCACATATTCGTCATGTATATTGTATAAAGTCCATTGAAAGTTGGAAACCATAATATTAGGTTAGAAGCACCGAGGTCCTCGGGTTCGATATATGGGGCCTTAATAACCTATGGTCCGATTTCGGCGATTTTTAGAATGGGGTTGCCACACTATTAACATAGCATTTGTGCAAAGTTCTGCACCGATATCTTCACTAGTACTTACTTCATATATTGTAAAGTAAACGGTTCAGATTGTCTTCAAAGTTCTGGTATATAGGAAGTAGGCGTGGTTGTGAAGCGATTTGGCCTATTTTCACAACATATCATTGGGATGTAAGGAAACTATTACAAACCAAGTTTCATGGAAATCGGTCGAGTAGTTCCTGAGATATGGTTTTTGACCCATAAGTGGGCAACGCCACGCCCATTTTCCATTTTGTAAAAAAATCTGAGTAAAGCTTCCATCTGCCATTTCTTATGTGAAATTTAGTGTTTCTGACGTTTTTCGTTAGTGAGTTAACCCACTTTTAGTAATTTTCAACCTAAATTTTGTATGGGAGGTGGACGTGGTTATGATCCGATTTCTTTCATTTTTGGACTGTATTAGGAAGTGGCTAAAAAAAACGACTGCAGAAAGTTTGGTTTATATAGCTCTATTGGTTTGCGAGATATGTACAAAAAACTTAGTAGGGGGCGGGGCCACGCCCACTTCCCCAAAAAAATTACATCCAAATATGCCCCTTCAAAGTACGATCCTTCATACCAAATTTTATTTCCATAGCTTTATGTATGGCTTAGTTATGGCACTTTATGTGTCTTCGGTTTTCGCCATTTTGTGGGCGTGGCAGTGGTCCGATTTTGCTCATTTTCGAAAGCAACCTTCCTATGGTGCCAATAAATAAGTGTGCCAAGTTTCATCAAGATATCTTAATTTTTACTCAAGTTACAGCTTGCACAGACGGACGGACGGACGGACGGACAGACAGACATTCGGATTTGAACTCCACTCTTCACCCTGATCACTTTGGTATATATAACCCTATATCTAACTCGTTTAGTTTTGGGTGTTACAAACAACCGTTATGTGAACAAAACTATAATACTCTCTTTAGCAACATTTGTTGCGAGAGTATAAAAATCCTGATGCCACCATTTTTTTAATTTTTGAAAACAACAAAAAAAGCTTCAAACAGGCCCAGGATTTCCAAATTTATAAAACTAATTTTGCTTATGCGATTGAATTTAGATGAATCTCCAAGGATCTATGATTGTCACCGCAAGGACCTTTTGTTGGAACTGGGTTAACACAAATAGCTATAACTTTGGAAATTATTTGTTTTTTTTTTTCAAATTTTCGTCACTTCAAGTCCAAACATTGAGTATTAATGCAGTACACTTTTGTAAAATAACATGATTTAATAGCAAAAAATGCGAAATATTATCTATAAAGATTTGAATTAAGGATCTTAATATATATACGACTCCGATTAAGTTGCGCTGCTTTCAGATATAGAATATCAGGAAAGATATTTGATTTCTGGAGAGTCAAGGCTGTAACATTTGGAGACGTTTTGTAGTCGATAATGAGTATATATTCTGGTGATCTCCGGAGTTAAAGGGTAAACTCGTCGGATACAATATCTAAAATGATCGAAGACCTATTTTTATATGAATGTTAACATTAAATCTTTGAATTGATTGAATCGAGAGACTTAAAACTAATAGAATAGGATAATTTCGGGTAAATAAAGGTAAATAAAATTCTTAGCTTGTTGCGTCGTTAGACTAAAATGTTTCATTTCGAAATAAGTTCCCTGCGGGTTTTACATTGACAGTGGGTCTTATATATTTAAATCTACTATCATTTCTACTTGCGATCGGATGCAGAGCAAATGCAAGTTTCTACTAAATGGACAAACTATTAGCTATATGCTGCTGGAGTTTACCGTTTAGACCAGGGTTGCCGATTTGGTTAAATTTTACCAAATGTGGTAAATTATTTTCCTCTTGGTAAAATGTGAAATTTTTATTCATTTTGGTAAATTTTCAAAATTTAAGTCCATTTCGATTGAATTGTATTATCTTAAATTTTTTTCAAATAGTTTTGTAGAAACATTTTAAAAACGTACTATAAAATTCTTCCCTGGTTAGAAGTCTTAAGCACATTTGACATAAATGAAACCAGCACTGTTCCAGCGTTGCCATAAATAACAAAAAAATTATCAAATAACAACAGCCACAGTAAAAACACCAATGTGTTTCAGAAAGTAAGAATAAAAAAAAAATTTGAGAACATAAATTTTACTTAGAGCTCTTAAAACAAATTAAGCAACGATTCGACTTTTCAAGAGAAGATGTTAAAAATTTAGTAATAATAATACCCGGTAAAGTTTTATCCAACTCTGAACTATCGATTGAACCATTATTAAAAAACTTCCCAGGTTTGGCAACCAGCGATCCTGAAATTATAGTTAGCCAGTGGAAATTATTAAGGCTTACCAACTTGGAATTGAACACGGAAATGAATATTCAAGATTTTTGGGAAAAAATTCAGTTTTTAAAAATGGAATGGAAGAAGCACGCTTCCAAGATCTCACAAATTTTGTATATAATTTGATGACTTCACCCCACAGCTCAGCAGCTGCCGAATGGAAGTTTTCCGATTTGTCTTTAATTAAATCGAAAACAAGAAATAAATTGTCATATAAAACCATAAATAACATAATGCTAGCAAAAGAACTTGCTAATTCTCAAAATGAAGCAAATTATGTGTGGGCAGCTAAACATTACTTTAAATGAAATTTGATATTTGATTGATTAATTTTGTCAAATGTAAAAATTCATATGAATATGTATTTATTTTGATCAACCAACTTTGATCCTAAAACTAAGTTTATTTCAATGTTTTTGGTTTTTTCTGGCTTGTCAAATAACTTGTTATTGTTAACAAACGTTAATTGAGCTTGAAGGCCATTAGAATTTTTGGAAAAATCGAAAAATTATCAACAATCAAAGAGGTCTATGTTATAGCTATTGAGGAGATGTGGTGATCTCTTTGATTGTTGATGAATTTTTGAACTTTCCTAAAATTCGTATGGCCTTCAAGCTCATTTAACGATTGTTAACAATAACTAAATTTATTTCATTCAAAGAAACAAGAAGTTATTTTATGACCAATTTTTTGTCATCAATGTTAATAGAAACACGAAGTGATATTTGTTATATCTTTTTTTATATTAATTTTAAGAGAAACAAGAACTGAAGTTTTTTTATAAATAAAATTTGTAAAAAAAAAGTTTGGAAATTTTTTTTTTAATTTGGTAAATTTTTTCAAGGGATTTGGTAAAATAAAAATGTGATTCGCGGCAACCCTGGTTTAGACTAAGGTAAACTAAGGTTCAAAGAACGTGAGAGCAATCCAGATAAAATAAATTCTTAAAATGCTTTCGAGTGGATTTTCGACAAACTTTGAGCTAATTTAAAATCTCATAAGACAGTTATCTTATACACTCTTAAGCCACTTGATCCTATTGTACTCGCTTGGGTACAGAAAATAATCGTTTGTCTAGTAATAAGTCTACGATTGAAGAAAATCTTATTTAAAATCGGAAAATAAAATAAAAATTAATTATCATTCGGAATACCACCAGTTGTGGCTAAATTTCCCGTCTACACTCTACATACTTGTACACATTTCTTGTTTTATATTATAACTCATAGCCCGACAATCAAATACTCCCTACTCCCACAGCAATTTAATCAGTAACTCGGTTATATAACTGTTACAATACGTATGTAGACAAATCGCCATACATATATACACATAATAGTAAATATGTACATATGTATGTATGTACGTAAGTGGGCACATTTGCTGTCTGGTTGTGTACTATATGAAGATTTATGACTTAAACTTCATCAACTTTCAGATTTGGCAGCATTAATTACTGAACAAATATGAATTACAACATGTGTGGCAACAACAGTGACCGAGACATAAACCGAGACAATGGAGACACTAGATGGCTTTCTGTTTGTAAATTAGTATTCTCAGACGAGTGTTTATGTGTATGTGTGTGTGTTTGAGCATAAATCCTTATTTGGTTCCACAAAGCTTTGGCAAATCTTGCCTATCAAAATGTTAAGTAATTGATTTGATGACATATCATGGCATGACAAATAAACAAATGGATTTTAAGTGATAAAAGCAAGAGAGAAAATCTTTTTATTATCATGGCTTGTTTTTGAAGAGAACTGACAAATTATAACCTAAAAAGTAAATGTTTTTAACAAACTTCATGCATAATAGTAAATATAAAGTATTTAAGTGCTCTATATACATACATATGTATATATATATTAGCCCCTCTCACTCTCTCTGCCCGTGTTATTCCATGTAAATGGCACGCATGTAATTAGTGAATAATGCATTGTGTATCATTATGTATTGTTATCGCAATCGACATTGAATTCATGCATCTAATTAGTAGCAGGCACAAAATGCTGCAGGCTCATGTTAGAACATTAGAGCCGACGGTTGAAATTGTACAATCAAATGGATATCCTTGGTTTCAGCCAATCAAACTAATTGCAAAGCATTTTATTGATGCACACACACGCACTCAGACTAATACATAATCACGTAGTATTTCGTAATGAGGTCGCAAGTGTGTACCCGTTAGGAGCAGGAAAGGAATTTTTTGGGGGTTTAATACTGCCAATTAGTGTATTTTCATGTAATTATATAGCTAATGTATATTATATGTATATACCAATTCACGAGATGATCATCCTCCTCTTTATATATGGTGAATTAATGAAGAATTCTGTATGTTTTCGGTTGTCCCGTAGAGCTTAATGATTTTGTAAGATATCTTGCAATATCAGAAATACCATATATGAAGATATAATTTTGAAATGCGCCTCTCATTTGATAAGACGGGAACACCACGCAATCTCAGCCATCTTCTTCTTGAAATTGTAGCTACTACAATGTTGCTTCTAATTAATAAAATAAAATTTATTAACTTTTTTTTAAATATGGCAACTCTATCAAGAATATATCCGATTTAGTATCTATTCAAAAACCTTTTAAGGGGAGGGGGTAAGGTTTGTTTCGTCGAAAAAAGACCTTTTTTCATGAATTTTTTTAGAAAAAATTATTGCTGTAGGTTTATTTTACTTATTATTATATGAAAGTACAACATTTGAAGGATACTTAAAAAAAGTTTCATCGAAAAATAGCGAGGAATAACGGATTTATGGTCGATCTCTGCAGGCACCTCGAAAAGAAGTGTTTGTGCGGTGGCCAGCCTACAGCATCGGTTTCATCCGAAACCAAAAAATCAAAATGCTTTCTTTAGTTTATTTGTTTATCTTTCAATTGACGTCGAGTTTTTTTTAATTTTTCAATTTTTGGTACCATTTTCAAGCCAAAATGACGATTTTAGACGAAAAAATCGACCTATTTGTTATAGTAAAATTGTTAGTAATTAAAATTGTTGGAAAAACTCGACGTCATTCGCTATATATATGTAGAATATTTGTTCAAAATTTCAAAACGATCGATGCAGTAGTTTTTCTGTAGGCTGGTCACCGACTTTAAAAATGACATATTTGGGAAAATCGATTCAAAGTTTTGTACACTCAGCGCAGGTAGCTGGAGGTACCGTTATTCAACTTGCTGTAACTTCGTTAGTTTTTCTCCGAATGACCTAAAACTTTAACACAATATTCTTGAGATGTTGATGGAAAAATAAAAAAATGAAAAAAAAGTTGTCAAACCTTACCCCCCCCCCCTTAATATCCTTCACTACAATTTTTATTTCCCATAATTTTCTATAACTTACCCTCGGTTTAGAGAAAGTATTGGCAACTCCATCTAGGTATCACTAATATTGAATAACCTTTCCGATACCTCCTTAACTTTATCTTTAAATATATACTTTGCTGTACTTCTTTTAACACATTAGTTATTAGATGGCCACTCTACTCTCATATATTCTCGTCTCTCTAACTTTTTACAACACCATTTCCGATATTACAATAAAATAATTTAAAATTTTTTGATGTAAGATCTCTCTCTCTATAAGTATGTGAGATATTATTTTTCAAGTCAACCGGAATGAGCACAAAGTGAAGTCATGCACCGATTTAATCCATAGATACGGATTGTTCATAATTTAATTAATATATCCAGAATTTTGACCGATATATAATGCATGAAAAACCCTGGAAGACGGATATATCTTTAATTGGTATATAGGGTGCTGAGGATTGACCGAAAACTCTCCATAGCTCATAATTCTATTAAGATATAAAGGGGTTTTCAAAAGGAACGCTACAAAAGTAAACAGATAGGGACAGCAAACGACGCTCTTTTAACATTTCTCTTCAGTAATGTTTGCCATTTCATCATGGAAAGATATATGTTCCAATAACGAGTCGAAAATATTAAAATTTACTACCGAAATTCGGAGTCAGTGGCCTCACATTAAGAGCGCTACATACAATTTATGATGAGGCTCATTGCTGGCTGAATGGCTTCGTCAATAAGCGAAATAAGCGTTATTGATCAGGCAGCAATCCTCACATAAGCCATGAGTCACCATTGCATCGCGAAAGAATTACGGTTTGGTGCGGTTTATGGGCCGTACTTCCACTGTGATGATCATGACTGGTACTTTATTGTGAATGGAAATCGCTACCGCTGAATGATAACCGAATATTTTAATTGGATGATATGGACTTGGACAATAGGTGGTTCCAACAACTTGTGAACGGCGCGAAAGTCAGAATCGATTTATTCAAAACCAAGTTCGATGAATGTGTTATCTAACGAAATGGTCTAGTCAATTGGTCGCCTCGGTCATGCAATTTTACGCTGTTGGACTATTTCCTGTGGAACTACGTCAAGTCTATGGTCTATGTCAACTAGTCAGCGACAATTGATGAACTTCGTACGAATATCAAACGTTAGATTACAGCAGTATCGGCCGATTTATGCTTGAAACCCGTCGAAAATTGCGTTCAGCGTCTAGACTTCTGCAAGCATGCCCATGGTGGCCATGCAAAATGAATCGAGTTCCATACATAATGGCATCAAATGTTCTTTTTTAACGATCTTATTGAAAAACTCTTCATATCTGAATAGCTGGATTACATATACAGGACAATAAAAACTGTTTTTCAAACCTTGCAATAAGGAAACTGTTGACAGGTGGATGGACTGAGATTCTTATTTAAGAAAGATAGTTCTTTATAAATGCTTATTGTTAAACAATGGGTTAAGGTTTGATGATTGTTGAACTGGATTAAGTGAGTGTGACGGATATCACAGACTCAAGTGGTTTGTGACATGAAATTTCACGCAAGAGTCAGAGCTGTCACGCCTAAAGTTAAACTCTTAAACGTATTCTTAGAATATGACACCTTGCTATCTAATTTTAAGCTCAAGCTGTTATTCTTTCCACCACGAATGTGTGAAACAGGATACTAATAAATCAAATAATATTCCAATGTGGAAACTTCAAAGGATTTACAGATTCAACAGAAACTCAAACGAATCAGCACTAAAATATTTAATTGTTTATACTAAGAACTCTAGTTACTATAGTAAAGTCACATTTTATACGCCATCACCAATTTCCGGGAACTTAGTTATTTACCCGGTTTCTCTACAAGGCAAACACTTTTGCACGTATTACTTATTATATATTATACATATATATAAATACGAACATTCGTTGTTGTTTGATGATGTTTTTCCGCTGCTAATGAATTTTTCGTGGAAATATCGCAAATTAGTATTGGCGTTGCTATTTTCCAATACACAATGCTTTTAATGCGAAAAACACTATGACAATCACAAACATACATCCACACACAAGTATTCCAAAGCTACTTATGTAGTCATCCATTATGTGGCTGTGTGTGTGTGTGTGTACAGCTGACACTGATTGTGACAGCAACATGTCTCCCCAGCTGTGCAAACGCGCATTCTAATCAGTTGCTGTGCCACAATTGCTTGGTTATGCTGCATGCAACGCTCTGTGTTTTCCACTTGGCCGCTTAATAAGGTCTGGCTGATTAGGCGAATGTGTGCATGACATGGACACACACACATACATACTCGTGGATGCAAACAGTTGTATTCGTACATAACGTACATAAGTGGCGAGCGCATGCTTTTGCAGTTTTGAACAACTGAATCGAATGCCAACAATGCAATTTGCAGTTGCCAACAATTGTATGGCACAATCTATGGTTTGAATGTGATCCGACTAACTCATAATATAGTTGAGAGTCAAATGAAATATTCAAAAAAAATGTCACATACCTCATACAAATATTTATATACTTTTTGAAAAAAACAAAAAAAAAATAAATGTTTACAAAACTGCAAAATATTTATGATGCAGGTTTGTTATTATTAATATATACTCGGATATAAAAAAGAAAAAATTAACAAATTTCAAAATTTTTTTTAACTATAATAGTAAATATTTATATGTGCATTTTACTATTTTTACCAATAGTAAATATTTATATGTGCAATTTACTACTTTTACCAATAAATCCTATACATTTGAGTTTAACTGAAAAAAATGTTTATTTTAATAGTCAGTAGCATTGTCCTGATATTTTAAAACTAAATTAAGCCGCTTAATCATAGAATTAACTAATGACTGTAGCATAGTTATGCATATATTGGCCAATTCTTGCTTTATGGCTAATTTAAGGTGACTTATTGTCACACTCTGCTTTCAGTTTTGGAAAGCAGGAGCAGAGTTGAGAGGATCTCCCAGAGATCCTCAATAGGATTTAGGTTCGAACTTAATGTCGCACATTGAAATACGGGAATTTTCTGGGCGATACAGATTTTCTTCGTGTGGATCGAAGCGTAATCCTGCTGATATTTCAAGTTATATGCCATAAATATTGCCAGCAAATTCTATTAACTCGCTGTCCAAAAGATCTACATAAATATTTGCATTCATTTGAGCGGATATAAAAAATGTAGATCGCTTTCCATCGCAGCAGAATGCAGCTCATGGAAGCAAGGTATCGCTTCCAAAACATCGCTGGTAGCAGGATCGTAGTGCAAATCTCTCCAAGATTTCTTGCAATGTTCTGGGCCGACCACATTTAATTTTGTTTGGTCTCTAAAGACTGCATTCTATCACTCAACGGCCCAGAATTGGTATTTATTTGCAAACCTCAAATGTGCTTTATTGTGCCTTTTTTGAGTGGTGGTTTAGGTGCCATGGAGATGTGTTTGAGAAACTGAATTTTATGTAAAATTGGAAAAATTATATTTCTTAAAGTTAAATGAATGTAATCAAATTTTTAAAAATAATAATTTTGTAAAAAAATTTGAACAAAAAAAGATTTTGTTGTGACACTATCAGTAAGAAAGATCAGCTAGACCGATTTTGCACATATAAATATTTACTATGCAATACTCAATTCACAAATACATTCTTAATGTAACGGTACTACGAACAAGAAAAATATGAACGAATTTTCGTTGCATAGTAACGGCACTATATCAACTTTTTATTTCACATTTACCGTAATTCATAAAATAACAGTGAATAAAAAATAGAAACAAAAGCAGAAATGCACATATAATTATTTATATGAGGTACTAAATGGGTGGTTTACTTTCAAGAGTTCGAATCAGAGTTATCAAAACAAATATGTGCTTAAATTATTGTGATAATAGCACAGTTTGGGTGAAATTTGAGTGGTATGAAATAATATTTGTTAGGACTTACCCTTGAAACAGCATATACAGATATATCAGGTTGCCTGTAGATTAGTATGTTAGTTCATTTTTATATTTTTACATCCATTGAATACAAAATTGTTTTGTCAATCATCGAGTTTCCTTAATCGGCATATGAAGCTCAGTATTAGCTTTTACTAAGCTTCAATTCATCGAAATATGTTTAATCCTTAAAGTGAAAAATAAGGAAAAATTAAAATATATTATATAGAATGACAATATTAAAATAGTCGTCGTCTAATCTCTTCTGCCTACAAAGATACAGGGTATTCGGCTATTACGCGAGAAAAATGAAACATACAATTAAGTCATGGAACTACGTATTATTTTTAACCAAGAGAAATGAACCTTTACAAAAAGTAAAGCAATATTCTGAAAAATCTCGTCCACATACATATGATACATTCCATATTTCGCATCCTCCTCTAATTGCAGCAAATACTATAAAAAAAACTATACGATGAAAAATGAAACAAAGGAACGATTTATGAAGTGATCATACTAAGGTTATTGAGGACTAGCATTGTGCTCGCTCGCTGCGCTCCAAGCTGGTGAAGAAATGCCAGTCCTCGCTATCAGTTGCATCGGAACACTTCGTAATCAGACTAGTTTGGGTGCCTGGCCACAGCGGAATCGCAGGAAATTGAAAGACTAATGATGTTAGGCTAGGCACGTCGATCTCACTTACATTAGAATGGGAACAAGTAGGAGCACCAATATACTTTTACAATTCGCTGCTGGTTGAATAGGTTTAGCTGAACTAAGTAAGCGCTGGGCAGTCACTAGCATCTGTTCTGTCGCTAGAGCTCAAGGGAACTCAATAAGGTTAATCTTCCCTTAGTCATAGCAGTTATAACTGGCCATTGTCCCATCAGGACTCACGCGGTCAAACTAAAAATTTTACCGGAAACTAGCTGCAGAAGCTGCTTGAAGGAATATGAGGTAAAATCTTTTCCTTTTGGAATGCCCGGCCTTTGCGAGATCTAGGCAAAAGTTCCTTGGATTTGGGGATCCTCGCGAATTAGCGGATATAAAAAAAAAAAGTAAAAAACTTCCGCAGATTTGTAGTAGGTTCTAGGCGCTTTGTCGATTGTTAAATTTAAGTGAGGGGATAAATCTTGTGGCATCACAAAGGACTGTCCTTAATTTAATTTTAGGGAACAGCATTCGAATCTAACCTAATATAACTTAACCTGTTTATTGACCAATTAGTACAATTAGGACCTCAGTGCCTGTGGCTAATTTTTATACTCTCGCAACAAAAGTTGCTAAGAGAGTATTATAGTTTTGTGCACATAACGGTTGTTTGTAAGTCAAAAAAACTAAACGGGTTAGATATAGGGTTATATATATCAAAATGATCAGGATGACGAGACGAGTTGAAATCCGGACGTCTGTCTGTCCGTCCGTCCGTCTGTCAAACCAAAAACCTATAAAGTGTCATAACTAAGCCATAAATAAAGTTATAAAAGTAAAATTTAGAATAAAGGATCGCTCTATGAAGGGGCATTTGGATGCAATTGGGATGGGAAATGGGCCCCGCCCCCAAATCGGTTATTTGTATATACCTCGCAAACCAATAAAGCTATATAAACCAAACTTTCTGCAGTCGGTTCTCCTACGTACCCCACCACACACCATGAAAATAGTTGAAATCGGATAATAACCACGCCCACCTCCCATACAAAGGTTAGGTTGAAAATTACTAAAATTGAGTTAACTCACTTACCAAAAACGTTAGAAACACTAAATTTCACATAAATAATAGCAGAAGGAAGCTGCACTGAGATTTTTGTACAAAATGGAAAATGGGCGTGGCATCGCCCACTTATGGGTCGAAAACCATATCTCAGGAACTACTCGATCGATTCGAATGAAATTCGGTATATAATATTTTCTTGACATCCTGATGATGTTGTCGGTTCACAACCACGACAACTTCCCATATAACTCATTTTTGAATTCCATCTTATTCCTTCACTTTATAATATATACTTATATGGAACCGATGAAGATAGCGGAATAAAACTTTACACAAATATGATCTGTGGCATCACTTGTGAAAAATTTGTCGAAATCAGACTATAGCTTTTCAATGTCCCGGATATCGAATTTGACGAACTCAGTGCCCCAAGGTAACTTTTCACCGAAAATTTCGGTAAATCTCTTAGGTATCTTAATTTAATTCAGAGGAAATATTTTTCTTCTAATAGTGTGACTCTGTACCAGAAAAGCTTAAAATCGGGTCATAACTTCCCTTATATATGAATATATGAGAATACCTAATTATAGGATTTTCAAAAATACTATGAGCTTAATAGCTTATAAATCGGTTAATATGCGAAATATATTTATGCCGAATATATGTATGGGTCAAATTGTGAGTTTTCTTAATAAAGATATAGCAATAAATTGCGAGCGTATAAAATGTTCGGTTGCAGCCGAACTTAGCCTTTCCTTACTTGTTTATTTTATAGAAATTCAGAGGAATTTTTATTTGTGCCAAAACAGCGTAAAATTGGGTTAATACTTCCCCTAGCGCCTATATACCGATATTTAGGATTTTCAAACATTCGGTGGGTTTTACACCGTTTATATCAGTTAATATATTAGATATCAGACGACTTGTATAAAATTTAGCTTGGATGCGACATATGGAAATTGATCCAAGGATTACCCCATCCACCAAATCCTATATATAATATATATATTTCGATATTCTGGTGGACTTTACGCCGAATATATAAGGTAAATTATCTATAATCTTAATAAAATTAAATAATTTTTGATACCCTCACCTGGGAACTATTTCCAGAAAGTTGAGATTCGAGCAATAAATATAGCCTATGTTACTCGGTGTGAATG
The DNA here is from genome assembly GCA_031772095.1 of Zeugodacus tau. NCBI lineage: Eukaryota > Metazoa > Arthropoda > Insecta > Diptera > Tephritidae > Zeugodacus > Zeugodacus tau. The sequence continues at coordinate 42,725,135 of CM062650.1, forward strand.
TATATTTATTCAGATATACAAACATATATACAAATCTTTCCTCTTCATAATAATAGTATAGTATAGATAGATAAATATCGTATTCGTAATAGCGAAAGTACGAAGCCCGCTCATTTTCTCTTCCCATGTAAACTATCTGAGTGAAATATATGGGAATATGGAGAGTATTGTAAGTATATAAAACATATCTAAAGGATATTCAAGCTTCGAACAAACATATCGGGCATAAAAATGGAATTGTTCGTATTGGTTTCAGTAATCGAAATATGTTAAAAAAATAAATAAAATAATAACTTAAATTAAAATTTGCCCACACATTTCTTCCAACGTCAGAGCTGTATTTAAAATTATCTCATGTGTTGGGGAAAATACTTTTGGCCGATTAAATGTAATATGGCAGCACTTGTGTTGCAACGCAATTGAGACACATTAAGTCCAATACTGTGCTTGAACGCCGCAGCTATTGGCATTACCACAAGCCTTACCGCACAACACCGGTATACGCCCACCGCGCTCGCCTATGCACACGAAAGCGTTGATTGGAGTTTGCCACATTTAATCCATGAAAATGGTATTTCGTTTGGAGTGTCGCTTGTTATCCGGCATGGCAGCATCTGATTGCCACTACAAGCGACATTGCGTGCAAACACTGTGTGTGTGTCTGTGTCAGTGACTGTGGATGTGGTATGTGAGAGATTGTGTGGGTTTGGATGTGTGGTAGCATGCATGTGTCCATTTGTATATAAGTAAGTAAGGAAGTGGAAGTGTGTGCACGCAAATGCTTTTCAGCGGATAAAAACAATGAAATGAAACACGCACGCACATGCTCGTGTGTGTAATCAAGTGGCAGCTGTGACAGAAACAAATGCGGCAGAGACAGTAGCCATGACAGCTGGTGCCGCCATTGGCGCTATCATTTCGCCTCAACACCCAGTAGGTGTACAACAACAACAAGCATGTGGGTGCCAAATACAGCATTAATGGTATTTTTAATATTTTTTGTACTTGCAAAAGCACTGTGCACATGTGTTACTACCACACTGACGCACAGACACTCACACGCATGCCTGATAACCGCCAAAAAAATGAAACACAGTTGGATATTTCGTATTTAAGCTCACAAACGTGGACTTATAAAGCCATCGCTCTTTAATATTCATAAAAAAATTGCAATTTTTTTAACCAGCCCACTTACTTAGTGTGTTTTGTGCGCCTAAAAGCCGCATAAGATACAAAACAACGAGTGTTCACTGCGAAAAAAAAATATTTCGCATTTTTTGCCTACATTTCCAAGCACTTTTACTAATGGCCACTTTGCCATGGCGAACATTTTTCCACACATTCTGATGTGTAGTGATTTTTTTGCATAGTTTTTGTTCCTTTCGAAGCTTTTGGGCCAATAGTCGTGGAATATGGCCAATGAGTCGTGCGCATTCGACCATGCAATGCATTGTACTCGTAATTCATTTAATTAGGCAATTTTCGCCATTGTTGCTTGACAAAAACAGATGTGCGCAGTTGCAGTGGCAGCATCAGCAAGCATAAATTTTAATTCAAGTATCCTTTTTGTGCGGATAATCCTGACTAAGCACTATATAGAACAGATATTTATATGTAACTATATAAAAATATGATAATTATTAGAGTCAGCTTCCACATTGCATTTTGGTGTTCAACTAATTAAGGCTGCCAAATAATCATCTGGAACTTAAATGTCGAAAATATTTTTTTATGAAAAGTGTTCCAACATTATTGTCGATTTCACTCACTTTTACAACCAACATACATTATATATAAGATATAAGACATATTAACCGATTTATAAGATATTAAAGCCATCGTATTTTTGAAAAACCTATACTTAGGTATATGGGAGCTAGGGGAAGTCACGATCCGATTTTAACAATTTTTGGTACAGAGATACACTATTAGAAGAAAACGATTTCTTCTGAATTAAATTGAGATATCTGAGAGATTCACCGATATTATAGGTTAAAAATTGCCCTTAGGCACTGAGTTCTTCATGTTCGATATCCGAGTCCTTGAAAAGTTATTGTCCGATTTCGACAATTTTTCCACAAGCGAAGCCTCAAATCATATACAGTATTTATTTGAAGATTTGTTCTGCTAACTTCATGGGCTCCTTATGTATGTACGTATTATAAAGAGAAGGAATGAGATGGAATTGAAAATTGAGTTATATGGAAATTAGTGGTGTTTGTATACCGATTTCATCAGGGTGTCAAGAAAATATTATGCACTGAATTTCATTGAAATCGGTCGTGTAGTTCCAGAGATATGGTTTTTGACCCATAAGTGGGCGACGACACGCCTTTCTGCCATTTATTCTGTAAATTTAGTGTTTCTGGCGTTTTCCGTTAGTGAGTTAACCCACTTTTAGTAATTTTCAACCTACCCTTTGTATGGGAGGTGGGCGTGGTTTTTATCCGATTTCTTTCATTTTGGACTGTATTAAGAAATGGCTAAAAGAAACGACTGCAGAATGTTTGGTTTATATATCTTTAATATGAGATATATACAAAAAACCTAATTGGGGCCCACGCCCACTTCCCCAAAAAATTTACATCCAAATGTGCCCCTCCCTAATGCGATCATTTATATAAAATTTTATTTTTATAACTTTATTTATGGCTTAGTTATGATACTTTATGTGTTTTCGCCATTTTGTGGGCGTGGCAGTGGTCCGATTTCATTTGCCATTTTTAATAGGAACCATCTCACGGTCCCAAGGAACATGTGTACCAAGTTTCGTCAAGATATCTTAGTTTTTACTCAAGTTGCACGGCCGGTACACCAAATGAAAAACTGGATGTCTCCCGTAATCACCAAATACTTCTTTGGATCCCTTTTCGATGGTGCTGTTCTAAATGTCATCAAATTGGTCTTTAACTCATGGAACATCGTATTCTAAGATGAGGAAAGAAAGACTGGATGAAGGTGAATGCTTTGTAATTATCAAAGGCTTCATTACAATTCATCTTAATCTAGATAGGTATTGTCATCTGCTAATACTATATAACTCTGGATTTACTTCATTTAAATATCTTTGACAACAAAATTGACTTCTCAACTATAATGTTAAGCTCTTATGCATATGTATTCTTATGTAAGCCAATAAGCATTTACGCAATTTATAATTCTAGCGATCGGGACTCAGCTATTGACTATTCTGTCTGTACTGCGATGCTACCTTTCAATAGCTCAGCGGTGAACATGTGTGTAAATATTCTTCTGCTAATAGAATAGTTTGTTTAAGATGTTTGTGCTTTGATCTAAGACCGAGTATTTTCTTATCATTATTCAATAAGAACAGCTGACATTGTATAATAGAAAAGTCTAAAGTCTTAGATCAATATATAATGAGTCTCATCATTGAAAAATTCAAGAAAAAAATCCATTGATTTTCAACAGACTATCAGACTATCTAACTCTGTCAATACAGTTATATACAATCGCTAATATATATCACAGAGGTTCGGTATGAACCAGAGTCTTATGTCATGTGAGTTAAAATGAACTCTGGTCGTCGGCTATGATTTATCAGAGAATGGGTCAACTAAGAATATTTATAATCTGGCTCGTTTTCAATCGAATTTTTCAAGCAGTTTCTGACTCTGTTTTTTTCTCTTTTCTCTTATAAAGAGCTTTCTTCTCATAAAGAGCTACCTAATTTTCTTGAAAGTCCATTGAGGTCCATTAAATGAAAGTAAAGGTTAATTATCAATGTAATTTTTTACTCTGGCGGACCTAAAGTCTCGCTATTAAGATCAAAATCGAAAAATACAAATATCCAAATGTACCAGATATATAGTACATAGAATGCATAGTTCCGAATAGCGAATAGCTGAAGAAGTTCGGGTGTAACCGAACATTTTATACTCTCGCAATTTACTTATTTAACTTTATTTATATAATATAATACACAATTTGACCCTCATATTCGTCATATATATTGTATAAAGTCCATTGAAAGTTGAAAACCATAATAGAAGCACCGAGGTCCTCGTGTTCGATATATGGGGCCTTTAAAACCTATGGTCCGATTTCGGCGATTTTTAGAATGGGGCTGCCACACTATTAACATAGTATTTGTGCAAAGTTCTGCACCGATATCTTCACTAGTACTTCCTTTATATATTGTAAAGTAAACGATTCAAATAGTCTTCAAAGTTCTGGTATATAGGAAGTAGGCGTGGTTGTGAAGCGATTTGGCCTATTTTCACAACATATCATTGGGATGTAAGGAAACTATTACAAACCAAGTTTCATTGAAATCGGTCGAGTAGTTCCTGAGATATGGTTTTTGACCCATAAGTGGGCGATGCCACGCCCATTTTCCATTTTGTAAAAAAATCTGAGTGCAGCTTCCATATGCCATTTCTTATGTGAATTTGTGTTTCTGGTGTTTTTCGTTAGTGAGTTAACCAACTTTTAGTAGTCTTCAACATAACCTTTACCAAATTTTACTTCCATAGCTTAGTTATGTCACTTTAAGTGTTTTCGGTTTTCGCCATTTTGTGGGCGTGGCAGTGCTCCGATTACGCCCATTTTCGAACTTAACCTTCTTCTGGTGCCAAGAAATACTTCTTCCAAGTTTCATCAAGATATCTTAATTTTTACTCAAGTTACAGCTTGCACGGACGGACAGACAGACATCCGGATTTGAACTTTTCTCGTCACCCTGATCATTTTGATATATATAACCCTATATCTAACTCGTTTAGTTTTAGGACTTACAACCAACCGTTATGTGGACAAAACTATAATCTCTCGTAGCAACTTTGTTGCTAGTAACTTTGTTGCGAGAGTATAAAAATAGAATTGACAAAAAAAAGTGTTTTTTGTTAAGCAATACCTTTCAGCTTGCTAAGCGCTTTCACCATTGAGAAGCTTCATATACAATTCATTAATCAAAAACAAAGGCTCGATGCTAACCACACATACTAATTTATGCATGCTAATAGGCAATAAATAAAGTATGATTCACACGCATTTTAGGCACATACTCATACATACATGCCTCATACTGACTCTCCTGAGTACTGAGTATCCAGAAGAACTACGTGTATATTGCCAGCACTTACAACAGAGTGCAACAAGCAACTATTAATTACTTTATCGCCAAAGTTATAATACACAAGCACCGATGCCATAAAATAAGTGAAATCGCCGCACTCACACACTCACCACATCGCATGAATGGGCAACTAAGCAGCTGCTTTAGTTACAGCAAAAAGCAGTGGCTCAATTATTTATTTATTAAAAGCATGTAAATATGAACATAAAAAAACCAAATTGTTTGTTGTGTTTTTGTTTGGAGGCTTTTAAGATTATCTACCGAGCGATTCGAAAACTTTTGCCAGCAAAACATTGCGCTTTTGGTCACGCACACACAATCGCGCAGTGCTTTGGATATTCATATTGTGGGAAATGAGAAAAGTACGAAGCACCTTCGGAACTAGCCGGAATAAGTCAACCAAAAATTCACTCAAAAACTACTAACTACGCTTAGTAGTAGACGACTATTGTATGTGCGTATATTTGCTGTATGGGTTTGTATGTGTGTGTGTGTGTATGGCAATGGTTATTTCCGAAAATTCAGCAATAAAAGTGGAAACTTTGTAGTCGCCAGCAGCAGCAGCAGCAGCAGCACCGGCAAGCTGAACCAACCGAAAGTTGCAACCCAAACAAATTGTGTGCGTGTCTGTGTGTATGTGTGTGGATATGCACAAACACACACACATCTAGAATTAATGAAAACTCATTTGGTAAATTACAGGCATTCGCACGATCATCAACGCGGCGCGGACTTTCGCCGCACGAACAGACGGCGAAACGGAAAGCGTGTGTGAGCGCCGTTTGTGTACGGATAAGCCTCGGACGCGGGCGGGGGGTTAGCGCGAATTTATGGGCGCCAATCGCCGAAACTTTGAAATAGTCTGCTAAATGCGGTTAACGCTACAGCGCTGCAGGCAATGATGTTGTTGGCCATCGATTGCTAATTTTAGACTGCCATCATATACTTGGTTGGGTGTTTGAGCGAGTGTACTACAAGGAGGGAGAAACGAATGTGAAGGTGTGTGTGTGTGTGCATAATTGCTGGAAGAGGCGTATTCGACGCGAAATTGCTGAATTGCTCTGCAGCGATAGCATTTTATTGGACTCATCAGTTGTAACTAACGTAAATGCGCACATATTTAGACACATACAAACGTATACTCACATATATATATACGTGAATATATCTAGGCGCGCACTACTGCTGTAATACGACACCGATTTATAACAATATGGGAAAGCGAGTTGGGAGTTGGGAGGGGCTTGCAGTGCCGACAGTATGTCAGTTGGAAGTGCAACAGCTGTTGAACTCTGTGAACTCATTGCACAAAATCTACATTTATTACCGTTATTTTTTTTGCCAGCTGCATACAACTTTTGCAAAATTTAAATTTATTTTGGTGCTTTTTGAAAAATTTGAAATCTAACTATTAGTAGTAAAAAGCGCGTTAGAAAAGCGATTAAAAGTGGAAAATGTATTTATTATTATCGCTCTGCGATTAAAAGTAATTATCTGTAATTAAAAGTAATAAGGCAATAAATAACATTAAAGAGTGCTGAATCGTACACACAACTGGTATAAACAAACTGGCATAATAACATAGCGCAAGCGAATATGAAGCGATTTCGCCACTTTAAGGGGTTGCATGGGTTTTGTCGGGTAAAAAAGGCATACATATCTATAATATAAAAATGAGTCTCAAAATGTGTTGCTAAGCGCATAACTCGTGAACAGCTGAACCGATTTCGATAATTCTTTCTTTTACAATATTCCTTGAAGTACAATAATGGTTCTTACGGAGAGAAAAAATAAAAAAAATTTCTTGAAAAACTCTAAAATTCACACTTTTCTAATCTCCCATACAAACAATTTGAAATCTATAGATCTAAAATGAATTGATGTTCTTTACTCTCTCAAAAAGTCGAGAACGGCCAAACCAATTTTAGTCTTGAAATATTCGTGGAAGGCCAGGAAAATATTAGAAAGTAAGTCATTGTGGAAAAATTGCGATGAAGATAATAATAAGAGAATTTAATTCGAGTTGACAACAAAAATATAAAAAAGAAAGAAAAAATAATAATATTTTGAAGGTTGTCATTGTTGCTTTGTTAAAATATTTTTGGCATTGTTCAATTGTAAAAGGTTCTGTCGATAGCCCAAAACAATTTGTAACAAATAAGGAAAGGCTAAGTTCGGGTGCAACCGAACATTTTATACTCTCGCAATTTATTGATGTAATTTTATTAAGATAACACACAATTTGAGCTATATATTCGGCATAAAGTCCAATGGAAAATCATCATATATATACGAGTATATGTGTGGGCTGATGCAATTCCTGAAGCAATTTTACTAATTTTCATCAACAAGGTTAACGGGAATTGGGGCAACTTGGCACCTGTTAAAAGGCAAACAAACGGCACATTCGGTCTTGAAATTACTCCTAAATTGCAAATCAACGAAGCACCAGTCTGCATCAGTCGCTATAGCGAAGATTTTCCAGATATTCATGAAGTCGCTGGAGGTACTGCACAGGACTTTAAAAGATTTACGCGACAACCAACACGTTTTTGGTGGAGCCATGATTCTGTTGGCAGGGGATTTACGCCAGACTCTTCCAATTAACATACACGTGTTTTTTCAACAAAATCAAATTGCGATTGTAGAAGCAGGTGGAAATGGTAGATTAAAAAATGGTTAATCGCAGTTGACACCAACAGATTTTTTTCACTTCATTGACTCGAAAGAGAAGTTTTCCTGACATGAAACCTCATTATGATAACCATAAATGACTGATTTAATGACCTATATTGGTGATAAAAAACAAAGATCTCGATGATCTTAATGCGATAGTTTAGAATTCGTTCCAGAAGCCATATAACAAGACTGGCTGTGAAGAAGGTAATCAATATCGTCATCGAAGCTAAGTTTGAGCCAACTTTGAAATATACTTATATATTATAAAAAATCAAAATTTTACAAATTATGATAATTTACGCTTAATAAAGATCTACAAAATGTATATTAATCATTTTAAAATTTACCGATTATAACGTTTTTTTCTTTATGCCTAAGAATTTTTTCTCTGTATTAAAAATGTACTAATATAATGTGAACCTTAGCCACAAAAACGTGTGGTCGGGTCTGCTAGTTTTCAATATTTTTTTTTCTATGTAAAAATTATTATTTTTTTAATTCAAAAATTTTTCTGTCTAATAAATACTTATTTAAAGAATAATTTCTGCAATTTAAAAACAAAAAAATAAACTCCTCCATTGTGACGTCATTTGCGGTGACCCTTCGGGAAAAAGGTACGTCCGCGTTGTCAGCATAACTCCTGACAGGATCATTCAAAATGAAAAAAGAAAAAACAAAAACAAGTGCTTTAGATAAGACCATAAACTCGTGCTTGAACAAAGGAAAGATAAAATTTGGAATTTTGGCAGACATTTTTCCAAAAAAATAAGAATTTCGGTCAAATTTGCTTGACATTTTGTTTTTTTTTTTTTAAATAGTTGTAATTGAAAAAAAAAATAAATCCTTCTTCCAAACACGAGTAAATTGCATCTCGAACAGCTGTGCAAAATTTCATCAAGATCGGTTGAGTAGTTTTCGAGAACATTTGACAACCGACTTTGAAAACAAGGTTCCGAGAAAAACGCGTTTAAAGTTTTGAATAACAATAATAGCTGACTTGGAGCGTACATCTTACAAAGGCTGTGTCTCCGAAACTATGTATTATTCGGATCGACTTGAAAATTTAGGATAATATTCTTGAGATGTTGTAGAAATTAATAAACCAAAAAACTAAAAATAGATTTTTTGAACCCCCGAAACCCATGTAACCCGTAATGAAACATTCAAATATTTTATGTGTTGCATTGAAAAGGTGTAATTAACTACTTCATAGGACATGCTTAGAATTAGGTTGGCAAATATCAAATATTAAATGTCCGCTTTTTTCCTCTTTATTCAATGCTTTAGAAAAAGTTTTACAGCGATCGGATTTTGTTCAAATATGCGCCGTTTCGTTCGATAATCTGTTTCCATCTAGACGGCAACTTCATAATACCCCCCTCGTAGAAGCACCCCTCCTTATTTGCGAAGAACTCGGATAGTCACTTTTCACAAGCCTCTTTAGAGTTCAACTTTACACCACCCAGGGCGTTCGTCATGGACAGGAACAGGTGGTAATCACTTGTCGCTATGTCCGAGCCCTTCCTGTTGGCCAATTCTGTTCGATCGCCTGCTTCAAGCGGTCCAGTTGTTCGCAGTATATGGTAAGATTAAGCGTCTAGCCATATGGGAGCAGCTTATAGTGGATGATTCCCTTTCAATCCCACCAAACACACAGCGAAACCTTCCTGGCCGTCAATCCCGGCTTGGCCACTGTTTGGGATGATTCACGGGCCTTCGACCACGACCGTTTTCACTTGATATTGTCGTATGTGATCCATTTTTCGTCGCCAGTCACCATCCGCTTCAAAAATGGATCGAGTTCGTTCCGTTTCAGCAGCATATCGCAGGCAGTCCAGTCCAGAAGGTTTTTTTTGCGTCAAATCATGCGGCACCCAAACAACAAGCTTTTTCTGCAGATTTTTTAAAATGGTTTGGTGACTAACTCCCATCTCCTGGGCGATGTCACGAGTTGCCACATGTCGGTCTAATTCGATGTTTTCCATAATTTGATCGGTGCTCGTCGTCACAGGTCTTCCACCGGCTGGCTTATCCATGGTGTCGTTTTCACCCGCGGAAGGGAGATATTTGCTAACCTAATATGAAGCTGATATGAAATTAGCCAACTAATAATGGACTTAACATAGTCTCATCTCAATCTAATCACTTTTTTGATAATATAACTAAACATTATTATTGGGTATATGTTCCGGTCCCCATTATTCTGCATCTCTGCTTAAGCGCTATCAGTTGAATGTACTGCTTGTAAACTGTCTAGAAGATTTTAAAATTTACATCTCGGAAAATAATTTGATTTTTGTGATCATTAATTTAAACGGGAACATATAGCAATTGTACTTCGCAGTTTAACCAGAAGGTGGAACCACAACTCCGGATTTTTTTGCCAATCCCATGCAGTCGGCGCAACAGCAAAATGTTTTGCTTCCAAGTATCAAAATTCTTATATTGTTATGACTGTCCAACTATACGTTTGACATGAATTTTGCGGGTTTTATTTTCCTTTTTATTTCGGCATTTAAATAATCTTATCGAATTATACGTTTGAGCCACTGTATGAGTGGAGAAACTTCTGAACCACTGATGTACTTCTTATTGCATAGTACTTGTACAGCGGGGCCTCGGTTATCCGTGATCAACTTTTTTGTTGTTTTATAAATGCTGACGCAATTGTATCATTCGTTGTGGAACATTCCCTGCAAGAACAATGTCAATCATTTGACTGTTTAGGGGTGTCGGAAGTACAAACAAAGAACGATATATAAATATCATATCCCTTTTTTTTGAAAATATCAATATCGACATTAATATTTTTATAAAAAATATCAATATATCTATGTATCGGGAATATCGATATATTTATGTATCGGTATTTTTTCAAAAACTCTAGGGTAGAATAAAAATGTATTCCTTTTTATGATTTTTTTCCTAAAATTTATAAAAAAATATCGTTTTTATACCTTTTCGATACTTGAAATATATCTAGTATCGATACAACGATATTACAAAATTTTAAATATCACTAATAAATATCGTTGCATTGGAAAAATGATATCGATATTTTTATCGATTTTTTATTCATTGAATAAATAATATCGATATTTTCGATCGATTTTTTTATTCGTTGAAAAAATAATATCGATATTTTTTCAAAAAGCCTGTTTTTAATGACTGTTGATATAATAGTTAGAACTGAAATTTTTTTTAGTGTGTAGAAATTACATCAAAATTTGAAATATCACTAATAAATATCGTTGCATTGAAAAAATAATATCGATATTTTTTATAGATTTTTTTATTCATTGAAAAAATAATATCGATATTTTTGATCGATTTTTTTATTCGTTGAAAAAATAATATCGATATTTTAATATCGATATAATAATATGGATATTTTTACAAAAAGCCTGTTTTTAATGACTGTTGATATAATAGTTAGAATTGAAATTTTTTTTTGTGTGTAGAATTTAAATATTTATGTTTCTTACAGGGTTCTTAGCAGCTTTCTCGACTGCTCAATCTCAAGCCAAATTAATTCTGTCGAACCAATGCAAAAATAAACGATTATTCTGAAATTATTCTAAAAGAATATTCTTAAGAGTTTTCGAGAGAAAGGTTTTGCGGAAGATTTATGGTCCCTTAAAAATTGGCAACGGTGAATACCGCAGACGCTGAAATGATGATCTGTACGATTTATACGACGACATTCAGCGAATAAAAAGACAGCGGCTACGTTGGCTAGGTCATGTTGTTCGAATGGATGGAAGTGCTACAGCTCTGTTCGAATTACAGCTCAATTACATACATACAAAACTTAGAATGTCTTTTCTTACAGAGAATATCCACTTTATCGCTATCCTTATCATTTACAAAAATATCCCAATCATTGCTCAATAATAAACCGTTAATAATTAAGTATATAGTTATATGCTTCCAATATTTGAATTTCTGAAACAATACTTGTCGCTTACAGAATCCAAAAACAACAACAACAATTCAATATGTGAACCTACTCATGCTCAACGACATCAACAAAGCCAGAGTGAAACTGCACATGAAATGGAGAAAAGCTGCCACAAAGGCGAATAGAAAAGTGGCAGTATTAAGGTGCACACACACACACACACACACACACATGCATTTGTATTTATTACCTTCGCCGTTCGCCGTGTTTTGTAGCATGTTGTTAGTTGGCATAATAGGTGTACATGGCCGTAGTGTAACATTCCACAGGTCGCTCAAATGAACACCATGCTCATCGCTTGCTTGCATACTCGTAGCATAGCATGGCATAGCATATGCTGGGTTGGCATAGATGTACGCGCGCAGATAGTGTTTATCGCATCCAGTTGCTATATAACCCGTTATATGTATTTATGTGTACATACATACGTGTAAACTCGGCGCGAACCATGCGTTCTGGGTTCCCTCACTTTATTTGCCGTGCAACCCTGCTCGGCAAGGGAGCGTAGAAATGAAACTGAAACAGACAAACGTCTGAAGCCCGAACAGACAATGCAACGGAAATGTACTAGTAGCTGAAGGAAGAAAGCATATTGTGCGAAGACAACGGTAACTGTGCGATGCAAAGAAGCCACTTACTGGCTTTAATTGCTTACACCAAGCCCATATGAAAGTGGTTCTGTGTGTGTGTGCATGAGTCAGTGGGGGAAAACATAAGATAGCAACAACAATTGCAGTTGCTCAGAAATAAAGGCAAATATATGAAGGGAGAGAGCGTTAACTCTATTAGTTTATGAATGTATGTATATATTGTTGGAAATACTAGAAACCGCGTAGACTTAGTCGCTATGCAACCAGCGCCCTCCGGGATTGTTCAGCAATCCTTAGAAGATAAATGGTGTCGAACTTTCGTTGTATTTAACACGTATCGACGACAATGCGCTTATGGTTACTCCATACATGTGTACTATACATATATGCATACAGCTAAATTGTCGATAGATAGCTTAAAAACTTAAGGTTAAGTTAGTACTTTGAACTCATGTGCTATATGAAACGAAATTTTCTTTTTGTTGGACGAAATAAGGTGATGGAACAGGGTAGCTGAACGTTAAAGAAGACAATAACTATATGGCCATAGTAAAGCACATTTTAAGAAAAAAATTGGGTTTGCGACTGGCGAATGCCTACCTACGAGATGATTTCACATTAGCAATTGGATATATTTAATCTTTCGGATTCTTCACAATAGTTTTTCATACTGACAAAATATAGTTTTTTCCTATTCTTAAAAAACTCAGCGACAAAATGATAACTTGGATAGCCTCCATCCCGCACTTTTAAATTGGGCATCTCTCTGGAATGCAAATCGAGAAATCTTTTATTTGTAGCTGTAGTTTTCAATAAGACACTTAAAATCTAAGATCGGCTGTAACCGAACATTTTAGATTCTCGTAATTAATTTATTTTATTATTTTAAGATAACCCACAATTCGACCCAATAACAGCGAAAATCATTATTTATATTTAGTATATGGGGACTGGGGTAGTTCCTGTACCGATTTGAACAATTTTGGCACCAATCTACATTATATCCAAGATCTTACGTTTACTTAATTTTGCTAAGTTAACACACATCCTAACCGATATCTGCGGTATAAAGCCCACCGGAAGCTCGAAAATCGGAATATAAGGTATATGGGGGGCTAGAGGAAATATTGGTCTGAGTTTGCCCATTTTTGGCACAGACGCACACTGTTCGAAAGAACATATCTCCTTTGAATTTTTTGGAATATCTAAGAGGTTTACCAATATTTTCCAAAAAAAAAAATTGTCCGCAAACTTAGAGATCCATATTTTTGATATCGTGGATATCAAATTGATATTGACAAGTTATAATTCGATTTCTTATTATTTTACGGGCCACACTAGAAATAAAGAATTTGTACAACGTTTTGTTCCGATATCTTTACTGGTGCTTGATTTATATATTGTAAAATGAACGAATCAGTTGCACTTCAAAAGTGTGGTATATGGGAATTAGACGTTGTTGTTAATCGATTTTGCCCATTTTACATCGATAACATCAGGGTATCAAGATACTAATATGTACCAAATTTCAGTGCAATCGGTCAAGTAGTTTCAGATATATGGTTTTTGACCCATAAGTGGGCGGAGCCACGCCCATTTCAAATTTGATATACACATTTGAGTGTAGCTCTCCTGTGCCACCATTACCGTGTTTTAAGGTTTTTGGTGTTTTTCCTTACTGAAAAAAAACATTTTTAGTAATTTTCAACATAAGCTATGTATGGGAGGTTGGCGTGGTTATAATCCGATTTCCTACATTTTTAGACTTTATAAGGAAGTGCTTAAAGGAAATTACACTAGAGAATTTGGTTTATATAACTTCAGTAGTTTACGAGATATGTACAAAAAACTTAGTAGAGGCCGGGGCACGCCCACTTTCCTAAAAAAATTACATCCAAATATGCCCCCTCCTAGTGCGATATCTTTGTAGATTAGATTCAAGTACATGATAATTTTAAATAAAAAACAAACACAAAAAAAAAAATTAAAAATTTGAAAAATACAAAAAAATTAAAAAATATATTAAAAAAAAAAAAAAAAAAAAAGGGATTAAATGTCTGCTACGTCCACGTCGTTAATCCTGGGTTACGCTAAATTCTGATAATAATAGTGCGTAAATCAATGATTTTTCATCATGTTCTGAGTTGGTTTTTTATTTGTAGCTCATACAAATATTGCTGTCCCAAAATTCCCTTTGGGGGGTAAAAAGGTGATGAAATAAGGAACATTTTAAGATATTTTCGAAAAAAATCGAAGGGGGGATAAGTTGTTAAAAATTCCAAAAAAAAAAATTTTTAATTTTTTGCTATGAAATATTAATTTTAAAAATTTTTACGATATACAGTTTCAAAGTTTGAGAAATTCTGTACAAAAAAGTCACATGGTGTTTTAAAATCTGTTCATTAGTTTTAAAGTTATGGCGGTTCGAAAATTTTTTTACAAAAAACTTTGGCCCCTTATAATATGGCAACCCCGCGTTACCTAGACCTAAAACCATATGTTTTATTTTAGGTTTTACATATACTATAAGATATATAATTGCCAAAGAAAATAAAGAACTTTCTTTCAAGTGGCTTTTTTTCCAGATAATGCTCCATATATGTATGAGCTTTACATAAAAATTGGCACATGCAGAATTATACATACATACACATAATACTTGAATATTTTGTGGCACATTTCGATTTTGATATTTTTTTATACAGTCAAGTCCCACTGATGACATCTTAATCCATTTAAATTCTTAATCTACTGAATATTTTTAAAATGAATATATAAAAGGAAAAGTAAAAAAAAAACACCGTACAGTTCGCCAAAAAAGCTCAAGTATAAATACAGATGTGTTTCTATTCGAGTGATTAGTCCAAAAAACCCATACGAGATGGTCTCTTCGTTTATAAAAATTAACGCTGCGCTGTTGGTGGTCTGCTTGAGCACCGCCTCGACATATATTTTGAACGAGGAGTCCAATACTAGGCCGCTACCTGCCAACTGTGTTGAGGCAGTGTGCTCCGCGGGTTCAGAGGCCAAAAATGGCATCTATCAAATACGCTTACCGTTAGATGGTTGGACGCATCGACCCTTCTACGTTTACTGTTTACTTGATGACAACGGCGGTGATCCCTGGTTGTTGGTGCAGCGTAGACAAGACAAAACCATATACTTCAATCGCAATTGGAATGATTACAAGCATGGCTTCGGAAATTTGAACACAAATTTCTTCATTGGCTTGGACAAACTGTATGCGCTTACTCAAGTACAACTCAATGAGCTACAAATCGAATTGCATGATTTCAACGATACCGTTAGGTACGCCCACTACGATAGTTTCGCGGTGGGCGATGAGAGCCAGAAATATGAATTGAATATTTTGGGAAAATATTCTGGGAATGCTGGCGATTCCTTGCTCGGTTGCCACGATGGGCAAAAATTCAATACATATGATGAGGATGATGATTCGGTCAGAGGGGCCTGGTGGCACGAAAGCACTCTGTACAGGTAAAATCCGTTTAGCAAGTTTTCAAAGTTTTGTGCCTAAATATTATCAACTTTTTAGTAACCTAAATGGTGAGTATCTTAATGGCAAGCACACAAAATATGACGGAGGCATCAACTGGGTTACATGGCACGGCGTCTATTATTCGTATAAATACGCGCACATGGCTATAAGACCAAGAGATAGTGCGGCAATACGGGCACAAAGATGTTGAGTTGATAAATGAAGACTGCTAGCAAAGTCGTAATACATTTCGTTCAACATTCAACCCAAATGAAATGAAATGAGTAGTACTATACATATGAATTATTCGTTGTTCACAGATCCCACATTGTTCTAGAAATAAATCAGAAAATCAAATGCAAATTCGTGTTTTATTTTCGAACTATTCGTAGGTGGTTCATATCTTTCAATCCCTCTTTTTCGCACATTTTTTTTAAGTTTGTAGGTTTTATGATTTTTATACTCTCCCAAAGCACAGAGAGATCGATTTAATTTGAAACGACAAATATTTCTGTACTCATATCATAAGTATTTAAGGCAACTATAAAATAGAAACAAATACTTCAAACAGATATTCTGGAACATAACTGTCACGTACGACGTGCGTTCAAAAAAGAACAGTAATTGAAAATTTCGCTCTTCACCTGGTCCCTCCAACGGAGTGGAGACCTTCCTCTTCCTTTGCTTCCAAAGTAGCACCTGTTGGCAAGAGTGATCCAGCGCTGGATTTCGATAGATTCTTGGTGTTGTTTATGCTGGTTTGTAAGTATACGAAAGAAAGTATACGATATTCAAAGTTATGATTGTCAACAGTGATGGGAAAGCCAAGACGCAAGTGCGTTGACCATTTGTTTGATGACAGGAGATATTTCGAACATTTTATACTCTCGCAATTTATTGCTATATTTTTATTAAGATAACACACAATATGACACATATATTCCTCCCTAGTGTAATCCTCTGTACCGTATACTAATTTCAGAACTTCATTTATGGTTTAGTTATGACACTTTATAGGTTTTCGGTTTTCGCCATTTTGTGGACAAGGCAATGGTCCATTTTCAATAGCAACCTTCCCACGATTCCAAGAGATATGTATAACAAGTTTTGTCACCGCACTTTTAGATTGGGAATTTCTCCGGAATGCAATTCTTAAACATCGAGAAACAGACTATAAGTGTCAAAAACTTAGCCATAAGATCTGAGCTCCCGATGTTTGATATCTGGGGCCTCCGTTTTCACCATTTTTAAACGGGCGATAACAGGGGTGGTTGTGAACCGATTTGGCTATATCATATATATTATACTATATCATTCAGATGATACCAAAAAACTGTTGTGAATTCGTCATATGATTTATTGAGATAACAATTCGGCTAACAGATAATTTCACGATTTAGACCGGTCTATTGCCAGCAAAATCATGTGATATCACACTCTTAGATTTTTTCCTGTGCGGATATGTAAAGTCGAAAGTCCATGCGGGCAATCCCTCTTCAGCCCTTGGAGCAAAATATCACGCGTTTCATTCGCCAGTTGAGAATTAGACTCAACGGATGCACCATCTGAGACGTAGCCGCGGTCAACATTTGAAAGAGATAATCTTACAAATGTTTTAAATGCCAAAGAATATTCTTTCGAATGATAATAAATATTCCCAATTAAATTTTAATTGTATGTGCTGTTTTTGTTTAAAACGTAGGAAACCTCGAAATGAATCACCCTTCATAACCCCATATCAACACGTTTTCTTTTAGGACTTACAAACAATATTATACTCTCTGTGCAACGTGTTGCGAGAGTATAAAATTCTAAAAAAAAAACAAGAAAAAAACGTAAGAAACAAGTAAAGACGTAAGAAAAAGTAAGTAAAAAAAGAAAATATTTTACTAATTATTTTTAGCCGGGTTGTTTGCTAAAAACATTAAGGTTATATAGTTAACCGATCTGAACAATTTGTTCGGAGATTATATTATTACCTTAAGCAGTAATCCATTTCGTGAAGATATGTAGTAAAATGCGGAAATTTTCCATACAAGCCATTGATTCCGATCGTTCGGTTTGTATGGCAGCTATATGCTATAGTGAACCGATCTGAACAGTTTTTTCGGAGATTAAATTATTTCTATGAGTAATAACTCACATCAAATTTCGATAACGATATCTTAAAAACTGAAGGACTAGTTCGTATATATACAGACTGACAGACAGACGGACATGGCTAAATCGACTCAGCTCAACATACTGATCATTTATATATATACTTTATAGGGCCTTCGACGCTTCCTTCTGGGTGTTACAAACATCGTGACAAACTTAATATACCCTGTCTGTTCAGGGTATAAAAATAAATTTTAATTCATATAAGATTGAGCATTTAAAATCTTATAGCATTTACAAGAAATGTAAACAATTCTTGGAATTTCATGCATATGTATGTATGTATATATGGGCTTTAACTAAATTACCACGCAAACACCAAGTATATATTTTTGACACATTTTGTTATTGATCAATGTCAATGTCGAAAAGTCCCACAGACGACATTCTTAATATGAATGATGACCACTGCATATTTTGAAAATTAATATATAAAATTGAAAAGTAAAACCGCGAACAGTACAATTCTTGGCAGAGAGAGCTCAAGTATAAATACAGATGCGTTTCTATTCGAGTGATTAGTCCAAAAAACCCATACGAGATGGTCTCTTCGTTTATAAAAATTAACGCTGCGCTGTTGGTGGTCTGCTTGAGCACCGCCTCGACATATATTTTGAACGAGGAGTCGAATAATAGGCCGCTACCTGCCAACTGTGTTGAGGCAGTGTGCTCCGCGGGTGCAGAGGCCAAAAGTGGTATCTATCAAATACGCTTACCGTTAGATGGTTGGACGCATCGACCCTTCTACGTTTACTGTTTACTTGATGGCAGCGGCGGTGATCCCAGGTTGTTGGTGCAGCGCAGACAGGACAAAACCATCAAGTTCAATCGCAATTGGAATGATTACAAGCATGGCTTCGGAAATTTGAACACAAATTTCTTCATTGGCTTGGACAAACTGCATGCGCTCACCCAAGTACAATTCAATGAGCTACAAATCGAATTGCATGATTTCAACGATACCGTTAGGTACGCCCACTATGATAGTTTCGCGGTGGGCGATGAGAGCCAGAAATATGAATTGAATATTTTGGGAAACTATTCTGGGAATGCAGGCGATTCCTTGCTCGGTTACCACGATGGGCAAAAGTTCAGTACATATGATCAGGATAATGACTCTGAGAGCTGGAATTGTGCGGAGCAGTTAAAAGGGGGCTGGTGGTACAACGACTGTCGCTTGAGGTAAAATTCATTTGACAAGTTTCCAAAAGTGTAGTGTCTAAATATGATCATCTTTTTAGTAACCTAAATGGTGAGTATCTTAATGGCAAGCACGCAACATATGACGCAGGCATCCTCTGGTATTATTGGCACGGGGCCCATTATTCGTATAAATACGCGCACATGGCCATCAGACCAAGAGATAGTGCGGCAATACGGGCACAAAGATGTTGAGTTGATAAATGAAGACTGGTACCAAAGTCGTTATACAGACTACACAAATGAAATGAAATGATTAATACTATACATATGAATTATTCGCTGTCAATTTGTGTTTTCTCGAAAGATACATGTTCTTTCGGGAATTACTTGTTTTTGTAACAGATTCCACATTGTTCTAGAAATAAATCAGGAAATCAAATGCAAATTCGTGTTTTATTTTCGAACTATTTGTTGGTGATGCATATCTTTCCCTCCCTCTTTTACGCATTCTTTTTATACTCTCGCAACAAAAGAGTTAGATATAGAGTCATATATACCAAAGTGATCAGGGTGACGAGTAGATTTGAAATCCGGATGTCGGACCATTGCCACGCCCACAAAATGGCGAAAACCAAGAACACATAAAGTGTCATAACTAAGCCATAAATGAAGATATAAAAGTAAAATTTGGAATATAGGATCGCACTAGGAGGGGGCATATTTGGATGTAATTTTTTTGGGGAAGTGGGTGTGGCCCCGCCCACGAATCGGTTATTTGCATATATCTCGCAAACCAATAAAGTTATATAAACCAAACTTTCTGCAGTCGGTTCTCTTACATACCCCACCACACACCATGAAAATAGTTGAAATCGGATAATAACCACGCTCACCTCCCATACAAAGGTTAGGTTGAAAATTACTAAAAGTGCGTTAACTAACTAACGAAAAACGTCAGAAACACTAAATTTTGCAGAAGAAATAGCAGAAGGGAGCTGTACTCAGATTTTTTTACAAAATGGAAAATGGGCGTGGCATCGCCCACTTATGGGTCAAAAACCATATCTCAGGAACTACTCGGCCGATTCGAATGAAATTCGGTATATAATATTTTCTTGACACCCTGATAACACGGACAAAAAATGGAAATCGAAATCGGTTCACAACCACTACTACTTTCCTTACAACTCAATTTTGAATTCCATCTGATTCCTTCACTTTATAATGTAAACATAAGGAACCAATGAAGATAACGGAATAAAACTTTACACAATTAGTGCATATCATCTCTGGCTTCACTTGTGAAAAAATTGTCGAAAACGGACCATAACTTTTCAAGGCTCCAGATATCGAACATGTTGAACTCAGCGCCTAAGGATAAATTTTAACCGAAAATATGGGTAAATCTATCAGATAACTCAATTTAATTGAGAGAAAATTGTTTTTTTCTAATAGTGTGTCTCTGTTCCAAAAATTATTAAAATCGGGTCATAACATTTCCATATACCTCATTGTAGATTTTTCAAAAGTATCTTCTCCTAGCTCCCATATACCTAATTATAGGTTTTTCAAAAATACGGTGAGCTTTATTCCGCATGTATGTATTGGTTAAATTTCTTCAATAAATTGCGAGAGTATAAAATGTTCGGTTGCACCCGAACTTAGCCTTTTCTTACTTGTTTACGTTTGTAGTTTTCATGATTTTTATACTCTCCCAAAGCACAGAGTATAATAGCTCTAAGATGTTTGAAGCACCTAAAACTAGGAAACGAGTTGGATTTAGGATATCAAAGACGAATAAGATCGACTTAATTCGAAATGGGAAATATTTCTGTACTCATATCATATTTTTTTAAGGCAACTACAAAGTAGAAAAAATACATCAAACCAATTGTCAAACCCTAAAGGGCGATCGCTTTACAAACATACGAGAAAGCGCTGAAGGAGCCAAATGATATCCCAACAAATAAGAAAGGCTGTAACCGAACATTTTATACACTCGCGAATTTTCTGATGAAATTTCATTAAAATAACACACAATTCGACACAAATATTCGGCAAAAAGTCCAATAGAATAACGAAAATCATCATATATAGTATATGAGACCTGAGGTAATTCCTGAACCGATTTCACTCATTTTCACCGCCAAGGTACACTATATCCAAGACAATACGCTCAATTAATTTGGCTAAGGTATTTCACATATTAACCGCTTTATTAGGTATAAAGGTGCCGTGGCAACTAACGGAAGTTATGACCCGATTTTAACCATTTTTGGTACGAAAACACACTATTAGAAGAAACACATCTTTTTTGAATTTATTTTGAATATCTGAGATTTACTGATATTTTCGGTGAAAAATTACCCTTAGGCACTGATTCCTTCATGTTCGACATCCGGGGTTCTGAAGCTATAGACCGATTTCGAAAATTTTTCCACATGTGATGCCACAGATGATTTACAGTATTTGTGTAAGGTTTTATTTCGCTATCTTTATTGGTTCCTTATGTATATATTAAAAAGTGAAGGAATAAGATGGAATTCAAAATTGAGTTATTTGGGAAGTAGGCGTGGTTGTGAACCGATTTCGCCCATTTTCCACACGTGTCATCATGGTGTCAAGAAAATATTATATACTGAATTTCATTGAAATCTGTCGAGATATGGTTTTTGACCCATAAGTGGGCGATGCCACGCCCATTGTCATTTTGTAAAAATACTACTTTCATGACATTATTTAGGGCTTGGTTATGACACTTTATAGCTTTTCGGTTTTCGCCATTTTGTGGGCGTGCCAAGGGTACGATTTCGCTTTTCAATAGCAACCCTCCCACAGTTCCAAGGAATATATCTTAATCCGTGTTCAAGTTATCCATAGCATGGACAGGCGGACGGAATGACATCCGGATTTCAACTCGTCGCGTCATCCTGATAATTTTGATATACATATATAACCCCATATCTCTGTCGTTTGTGTTATGTGAACAAAACTATAATATAATAATCGCAGGATTATAATTATAATATCGAATGGGAACTATTTTAATATAGACGAGTAAATTCATATTTTTTTTTCAAAAACGAAAATTCCCGTTATTTTTTGAACACTTATCACTATAAGTTTTATGAATTCAGAAGAAGATAAGTAAAAGTAATTTTCTTTATGGGAATACAATTTTCAAAAGCCTTTCCTTAAACACATGTTAAGACTATAAAAGCTGCTGAAAGCTCAAATTCAAACCGCAATCAATAATAAAATAAACTGCATACCTGCACTACCCAAAACCACTTCACACATAAGCGCTGCTTTCACGATCGCTATCTTGATTTATATACATATGTATGTATGCTCAAACTACAAGCAAGTGCACTGTACATATGTATAACATACTTATATGCATTATCAGCCTACAAAGTACATACACATATATACTCATACATTTCACTCTTGTGTCACTTAAGCATTACTCATACGCCCCGTCGCACAATGCGTTGTAGCCAATGTGCTTTGCATACAATCGAGCATTTCTGCATGCGCATACACTTAGGCGGACTAAAGTGAATTGGAGCTAAAACGAGAGAAACGTACGCACACACACACACAGATATATATATATAAACACCAGCACATATACATATGTATGCATAGAGACCTACTTATGCACAAAAGCTGCCGCACTTGAATGTGCGTGCATTAAAAGCCTTGCATCACCACAAATGTCTGTCGATATGCTTGTGCAATTTATGAATGGACAAACAGAAAAGCAGCTTAGAATGCCAGTTGCTATGGCATAAAATAGGCGTTTTAGACAGAGACGCACACACATACACTCACACACATGCATACAAGCGTTTAACAGTTTATGGTGGCAAGTGCATGCGTCGGTGACTTGAATGTACTTGACTAAAGTGAGGAAGTGCACACCCACACACACACACAACACTGCAAAGCCGTATATGGCAGCTACGTGTGCCCAGTGCAAATTGTTGTTATTATACATACATATGTAGTTGGTAAGTACCAGGTTTATGGTGGAGGCGGGTTTGTCATTTCACATTTGCGAAAAACGGCTTAAAATGTCGAAGCGGCAAACAAAGTAAGAAGGCAGTCGTGTACGTAAACCATTTTCACATACTCGTACATATGCTGTGGCATATGACATACAAACCAATCTATACACATGGACTGTACATAAGTTTACTTCATAGAAGCAAATTTGTTGCAGTTATTCGCCAGACACAAGTAGTTCATAGTAATTTGGTAGTGATTGAATTCTTCACAATGCATTAAATATTAAATTTATTTGTTATAAATAATTAATTGAATATGGAAAAATATAATAAAATAAAATATAGCCAAATTAATTAAAAAATAATAATGTTCAAAAATAAAATTTGTAATCTAATAATTGTAATCATCTGCAATCATGCGGCTTATGTATTATTGATGAGCGATATTTTTTTTATTTTATTTTTATACCCTGAACAGGGTATATTAAGTTTGTCACGAAGTTTTTAACATTCAGAAGGAAGCGCCGGCGACCCTATAAAGTATATATATAAATTATCAGTATGTCGAACTGGGTCGATTTAGCCATGTCCGTCTGTCTGTCTGTATACATATATACGAACTAGTCCTTCAATTTTTAAGATATCGTTTTGAAATTCAGATGTTATTTTCTCTTCAAGAAGCTGCTCATTTGTCGGAACTGCCGATATCGGACCACTATATCATATAGCTGCCATACAAACTGAACGATCGGAATCAAGGGCTTGCATGGAAAACTTCCGCATTTTACTACGTATCTTCACGAAATTTGGTGTGAGTTATTGCTCATAGAAATAATTTAATCTCCGAAAAAATTGTTCAGATCGGTTCACTATAGCATATAGCTGCCATACAAACCGAACGACCGGAATTAATGGCTTGTATGGAAAATTTTCGCATTTGACGCTACAATAGTTGAAGAAATTCTGCAGATCGGATAACAAAACCTGCCATGCAAACTTAAACATATAGTTACTAAAAGAAATGCACCTGTGAAGGGTATATTAGCTTCGGTACAGCCGAAGTTAACGTTTTTTCTTGTTTTAATTCCGATTTCCATAATTTTCCGAAATTTGTTCACACATTTAATATAAGAGATCACTCTAAATGTGAACAAATCTGAATAAAAGATACCTAACATCACCTTACCCCTAAAAATGTGAAGCAACCAGATCTCATGTAACCCTTAAGTTATAAACCAATATGAAATCACGAGACGCCTCAAACTATTAACACACCTGAACTCAAGTGAAACCAGAAAACGAAGACAAACCCAATATCAAGTGACCCTTAAAATAGAAACAAATCTGACCCCTCAAAGACAGCAACATTTCATCACATGACTACACAAACTAAAAACTAGTAATGAATGGCTAAGTTCGGGTGTAACTTTATACTCTCGCAATTTATTTATTTAATTCTATTAATATAACACCCTAATATTAGGAAGTTATGATCGGATTTCACTCATTTTTGGTACGAAGACATATTATTAGAAGAGAAATATTCCCTCTGAATTTCTGAATTTCTTCATAATATCTGAGAGACTTAGTTATTTTTGGTAAAAAAATATTAGAAGCACTGGGGTCTTCATGTTCGATATATGGGGCCCTGAAAACTAATGGTCCGATTTCGACAATTTTTAGAAGAGCGATGTCACACTATAAATGCAAAATTCTGTTCCGATATCTTCACTAGTGCTTACTTTATATATTGTAAAGTAAACGATTCTGATGGAGTTCTGGTATATAGGAAGTAGGCGTGGTTGTGAACCGATTTGGTCTATTTTCTTAACATATCATTGGGAAGCCAGGAAGATATTATGAACCGAATTTCATTGAAATTGGTCGAGTAGTTTCGAAGATATGGTTTTTGACTCATAAGTGGGCGGAGCCACACCCTTTTGTATACCAACTTGAGTGCAGCACTTCTGTGCCATCTTTATAATGAAATTTAATATTTCTAGTGTTTTTCCTTACTGACTTAAAGCATCTTTAGTAGTTTTCAACATAACCTTTGTATGGGAGGTGGGCGTGGTTATAAGATAAGGTAGTACCTAAACGAAACGACTCTAGAAAGATTGGTATAGCCTTAATATTTTACGAGATATGTACAAAAAACTTAGTAGGGGCGGGGTCACGCCCACTTCCCCAAAAACATACATCCAAATATGTCCCTTCTTAGTGCGATCCTTTGTGCCGGATTTTACTTTCGTAGCTTTATTTATGGCTTAGTTATGACGCTTTGTGTGTTTTTGGTTTTAGCCATTTTGTGGGCGTGGCGGTGGACCGATTTTGCTCATTTTCGAAAGCAACCCTCTCATGGTCCCAAGAAACACGTGCACCAAGTTTCATCAATATATCTTAATTTTTACTCAAGTTACAGCTAGCACAGACGGACGGACGGACGGACAGACAGACATCCGGATTTGAGCTCCACTCTTCACCCTGATCACTTTGGTATATATATTTTAACTCTATATCTAGCTCCGTTAGTTTTGGGTGTTACAAACAAGCGTTGTGTGAACAAAACTATTATACTCTATTAACAACATTATTGCGAGAGTATAAAAATAAATTATTGAGTCACCACACAAAAAACCTCGGATAAAAGTCGGTGACCTCAACCTAAATGTAAATAAACTCCGGCCAAAGGTCATTGACCTCGTCCAAAATGCAAACAAACCCTATTCAAAGGTCCTTGACCTCGACCAAAATGTTTGTTTATATTTTTTTGGGGTCACTGAAAATCTAGTTTGTTAAATTTTTAGGGATCATGTGATGCCAGGTTGGTTTGGATTTTAAGCGATTACGTGAAGTCAGGTGTTTATATTTTGAGGAGTGACGCGGGGTCAGGTTTAGGTATATTTTATAGGTTCACGTGAGGTGTGTTTATTTTTTTAGTGGTCATACTAAATCAGGTTGTTATGTTTTGAAGGGTCAAGGGTCAGGTCTGTCTACAAAGGGTTCAATGGAAATCCAGTATATTTTATGTAGTAAGAGACATTAGTTTTGATGACATGGTGTGGGGTAACGTTGAGTCAGATTTCTTTCATTTGGTGAGGTCACGTAATGCCCGAATAATTAACAATTTTTGGGGTCAGGTTTGCTTACATTTTTTGCGTACAGGTGAGGTCAGGTTTTTAATGTTTTGAGGGGTGACATGAAGTATGGTTGCTTTATACTGCGAGGGCCTCGTGTGGTTGAGTTTTGCCTACATTTCAAGGTTGTATGTCGGGACAGGTTTTTTTTTACTTTGTGAAGGGTAAAACTGCGTCTGGTTTGTTATAGTTTAAGGGTTCACATTAAGTCGGGTTTGGTTTATATTTAAAAGGGGTTTTATGAGTTCAATTGAAACCAATTCTTTGTATATTTTTAAGGGTAAGTTGATTTTATGCCTTTTGACATTGACATATGCTCGCTTAACGAGTTTTAAATTAAATAGCAGAAAATACAGTTAATAAAACCCTTCATGATAGTAATAAAACACAATTTAAACAACATGATTATGCTGAAACGCTATTACCTAACCTAATTGGCTTTTAAATTAATATAAATTTTCTTTAAATTGTGCTAATTAATTTCAAATTATGCGTCTAAAGTTCGAGTTTTCGACAACACAAAATGAAACCACATGAAAACAGATAGTTAACTAACTGAATACTGTGAATTTGCACTTTTTTTTTGCTGAAACTATGTGAAACCAACGGCCGCTCCCACACACACACCTCATAATTTCCATTTCAATTAACTACTCACTCAAAACGAGCAAACACAGTTGTAGCAGGCAGTCTGTCATACCTTGTTGCATTGTGGTCACTAACCTGCATTGTGTGCCAGCGAATTGTATGCCAGACTTTTGCAGGACTGTCCACACAGCCAGCTCCGGCGCTACAGGCGTTACAGCTACTCAATGGCTGGAGCTGGAGCAGAAGTGCAGCAGCCGCACAACCTGTTGGCAAGTAATTTAGTTCAATTCAGGATTGTTGAGATTTTTGTGAATTCCTACAAGCGCACTAATGGCGAAAAATGCCGGGCCATATGCCAGTGCGGCATAGCTGACCGACGGAGTTAATGCCGCCGCTCTGTTGGCACAGTAAGGCACTCGCACGGGTGGTGGGGACTGTGCAGTGTTTTCAAGAGCTTAAAATCAAATGTCAGTAGTTACTGAATTATGCAGCAGGAGCTGGGTAAATGGAAAGTTGCACACACACAAGTAAGTGCGTGTGTGTATTTGTGTAATGGTATATTAGCTTTTCATGTTCTCCACTGTTCCTCCCCACGCCTTGCGTTGCCCTTGCTGAAGTGTCAACATTGTACTCGACTGTGTGTACTCCAGCGCAACTCTTTGTGCGCCACTACAACTTTTATTCATGAGTACTGGGATGCATTGATGTCAAATTACTGCGCTGGGAATAGCTATTACTGTCCTTGTCCTACTTCGAAATGCACATAGCATTGTGCTAATTTACACTAAAACTATTTATGCCAGTGCCAGCATACTTTGTACGCTATGAAATGAAAAGCGAAATTAGGCATCCGACACTTCCCCATTAAAGATTTTTCAAGTCCCCAAATACACTTTTTACCGCGGCCTCTATGATAATAAAAAAATATTGGGCTTTCACTAAGTAACTTTGTTTGATGACAACAGCTTATCTTTTTGAAATTTTTCACAACTAAGTTCACACTTAATCACTTTACCTTTATATATTTGAACAGCTGATATAGGAAGGCTTTTTTGTAGAACATTTTGTTAAATTTCTTGGCATCGTTTTTGTTTGATACCCTATCGAAGATGGAAGATCGGAAATAGTTTTACCTTCAGAAGGGTAAAAATGCAGTTCCATCCAGGCGTTGTGTACAGAGAAGATGTGTTGACCAAACGCTAATCGACTTTGGTTTGCAAAGTTTCGTTTCGGCAATTTTGAGCTTGAGGATGCACAACGACCTGGAAGGAGTCATGAAGTTGGTAAAGATAAAATAAAGCCATTGGTCGATGCAAATCGTCGAATAACAACTCGAGAGATTGCTGAAAGATTAAGTTTGTCTAAAGCGTTTGTTCACAAGTCACCAAAATGTTTGGCGGGATCCGTTTATTTTGAGCTATTGATCGACCCCGATCAGAATTGATATGTTGCATGCATCAGCTTCTTTGCGAAATATGGTCGGAAGAATGCATGCCCGACATTTGGAATCTAAGTGTACTCTGCCCAATCCACAAAAACGGAGACTCCATAATCTGCGCCAACTACCGTGGGATAAGCCACATCAACAACGCGTACAAGTGAAAGACTGATGCCCACCGTAAACAAACAGATTGGACCTTAACATCTGACCAGATCTTCAACATGCGCTAAATCGTGGAAAAGACCCGTGAAATGACAGCACGAAAAGGAGTTGTCTCTATGCCGCCTCTATTGAGCAGCACCAAAAGCTTCGTCAGGATCGGGAAAGACCTCTCCGAGCCGTTCGATACCAAACGAGGTTTCAGACTGGGTGACTCACTATCGTGTGACTTCTTTAACCTGGTGCTGGAGAAATTAATTGGAAACAACACCCGCGCCGTTAGTTCTGCTTTCTACAGACTGGATAAGAAAGCGAAGCGTATGGGTCTGGTGGTGAATGAGTAAAAGATGAAATATCCACTGTCATCAAGCAAACAGTCAGCGCATTCGCGTCTTGGCTCCCACGTCACTGTTGACAGTCATAACTTTAAAGTTGTAGATAATTCCGTATACCTATGCACCAGCATCAACACCAATAATAATAACAGCCTTGAAATCCAACGCAGAATCACTCTTGCCAACAGGTGCTACTATGGGCTGAGTAGGCAATTGAAAATTGAAAAGTAAAGTCCTCTCTCCACGAACCAAAACCAAACTTTACAAGTCCCACATCATTCCCGTCCTACTTTATGGTGCAGAAGCATGGACGATGTCAACTGAGGCGGTACTAGGACTCTTCGAGAGCAAGGTTTTGCGGAAGATTTACGGTCCCTTAAACATTGGCAACGGTGAATACCGCAGACGATGGATTGAGGAGCTGTATGTGTTGTTCGACGACATAGATATAGTCCAGCGAATAAAAAGACAGCGGCTACGCTGGCTAGGTCATGTTGTTCGAATGGACGAAAGAGCTCCAGCTCCGAAAGTGTTCGATGTAGTACCCGCTGATGGAAGCCGAGGAAGAGGGATACCTCCACTCCGTTGGATGGACCAGGGGGAGAGGGACCTGGCTTCGCTTGGTATAACCAATTGGCGCCAAACCGCCAAAGCAAGAAATAAATAAAGACGTCGCGTCTTGTTCCTCTATAGTATTTATTATGGGTAATAAATTCTTCAATCTCATAACATGATATTAATGATATAATCCACTTTTGGGTTGTTTGAGAATTATAAAATTCGAAACTCTAGCAACAACAACTAAAACGTCTTTGGGTATATGCACTTTCCAGTAAATTTAATTCCACTACTCCAATACTGATTGCTAATCTAACGGCAATAAAGTTGTACATATTATACAACAACAAAATTATGTTGAGCATTTCCCTGCGAAGAAGTTTTCCTCTTAGCTGCTACAATACATGGAGAATGAACAAATCTGCTTAGTCTCAATCAAGCTAAAACATTTAATATCGAATTTGGATATAACATATTCATATCTTAAGGCCTTTAATGCTCAAATCAGTTAATGCAAAGTGAACGACGAATGTTGTTAAACGAACGCATATACCGTTAGATAGAAGTTAATACACACAAGCCAAACACATATGTATTTAGATATGCTTAGCTGCTCAAGTGTAGCAATCAATTTTCGGATATACTTATGCTATGCAATATGTTATGTACATAACTGCGTACATGTGTGTGTGTGTGTGTGTGTGTGTGTGTGTGTAGACACAGACTTAGGAAAGCATTTAATCCGGCTAACCGCAGCTGTTTGAGATGTTCAATATATTAGACAGTCAAATATTGAAGCGTCTATATTTACCAGCAGTTTGACAGCCATTTACCATATATGTATATGCTTATGTACACAATTATGTATATAAGTAGATAGAGAGACCTTACAGTTAGGAGAATTATATTAGAATAAGTTGACTTCTCGGACAAATCACTGTCGGAAAAATTCACTGAATCTATAATTAAATCGAAAATGAGAGAAATCGGTCCAAGAATTACAACTGACTTCATTTAATATATTAAATGATTTTCGTTATTCTAGTGGGCTTTATGTCGAATTTAGTCAAATTCGATCACACTTAGCCCACCCTTACTTATTTTTAGTTTGGACAATTATGGTCCATATAGGTTAGTTCAAATATATATATAATACATACATATATCACGATCTTTGCCATCGATCTAGGTTTTTTGTTAGAGACCCTTTAAAAGATATAAAATAATTAATTTTGTTGTTATTGTTTGATATAAGGACCCAATAAATAAATCTGAAATCTCGAATAAATAAAGGTTCGTTTTTAAATAAAACAAAAACAGTTTGGGATATCAATGAAATATAATCTGTATTCCTGTGAAAGTACATTCGATGTCAATATGTATGGAACTCAATTTCTTTTGCATGGCCACCACGGGCACGCTTGCAGAAGTCCAGACGCTGAACCCAATTTTCGACGGTTTTCAAGCATAAATCGGTCGATACTGCAGCAATTTCAAGTTTGATATTCGTACGAAGTTCATCAATCGTCTCTGGCTTGTTTGCATAGACCATAGACTTGACTTTGTCCCACAGGAAATCGCACGTCCGAGGCGGCCAATTGACTGAGCCATTTCGTTAGATAATACATTCATCGAACTTGGTTTTCAATAAATCGATTGCGACATTCGCTGTGTAGCTTGTGGCGCCGTCCTGTTGGAACCACATATTGTCCAAGTCCACATCATCCAATTCAGTCCAAAAATATTCGGTTATCATTGAGCGGTAGCGATTCCCATTCACAGTAACGGTGTCACAGTGTCGGTCTTGATCATCACGCAAGAAGTACGGCCCAATGACGCCGTCGGCCCATAAACCACACCAAACCGTAATTCTTCCGCGATGCAATGGTGACTCATGGCGTATGTGAGGGTTGCTACCTGACCAATAACGCATATTTTGCTTATGGACGAAGACATTAAGCCAGAAATGAGCTTTAATAATTTCGACTCGTTGTTGGATCGTAGCTTTTTCAATAATGAAATGGCAAACTTTATTGAAGAGAAATGTCAAAAGATCAGGGAAAAATATGGAGTTGTTTGGTGTCCCTATCAGTCTACTTTTGTAGCTACTCTATTGAAAAACCCTTTACTATATACAATTATTTTCGCTCTAGTGAACTTTATGCCGATTATATTGGCCAATAAAGGGACAGATTCAAATTTACAAATTGTACAAGGGCCCAGTAACTACTCAAACTAGGTTTTTAGTGATGGGGGCTTTTAATTAAATCTGAAATGCCAAATAATTATTTACAGTTAACATCTTAACTTCCTCTTACTGCTACAAATTGTCTACTCCTCAATGTATTTTTTCCTGCAATATGTATGTAAAAAAGTCACATGTATTATCCATGTGTCTAACTGTCGCCATCCTTTATCGAATTAAACGCCAAACGCTAAAGCCAATTACCGCCCACAAGACGCAATAACGGCGACAGACATACATAAATTTTGTGGCAACGCTTTGCGTACCGCCAACGGCGTAACGACTGATAACTGCGATTCTGAATGCACGACTACACATATGTACATTTGTATGGGTGTGTGTATGTATTTATGAGTATGTAGCAACATTTTTGGTTTCTTATTAAGTATGTGGAGCTATAGACATATGTGGGTTTTGATAAACGTGTGTTTATATGACGCTGAGCATATGGTAACAACCACATGCGGACTCGTCGTTTTGGTTGTCAGGCATTTATGCTTTATACATATATTTGAAAAGTATCTACATATATACATATATAGGTCTTTATATTCATAATATGGCTTCAACATCTAGCCTTTGGTGTGAGCTTAATAAAATGACTGTAAAATTTAGCTCCAGCTTAAAAGTTCTTCAAATTAATCAAAAATACTGCCAGCTCACGCAAGCGACGAACAGTGAAGTACATCAATACTGATCTATGGGGAGGGATAAATGTGTTTATCAAAGTAATTGTGGAGGCTGGAGGAAAATGTGGAGTTTAGATAACACATTTTTTTATAAAAAAATTATATTCAAAAGACCTTTAGCAAAATAGATAGATACTAAATATCTTATTAAAAAATTTCAACAAAAAATTCTTTCGAGGTTAGAATATAAACCGAAAAACATGTTGAGCTTAAAGTTCCCTCCTCATTATTATTAAAACTTTACACTTTATCTACCGTTACCATAAATTTCATATATTGTATAAAAATACACACCCACCCACCCACTTATACAGACGTTTTAATCTTCTCTTTAGCCCATCAATGGCAGTGGGCACAAATTTTCGGCCAACACTGTGTCCGTTGATATTTTAGCGCTTCAATGACTCTAACGCATGTAAATTTATGGCACGTCAGCAGCAGGCCAACGCAACAAGCACAAAAAGGTTATTTTAAACCAGTGGTCGGCACTACTTGGCACAATTGTGCAGATTTCACACCACACGTACGCTTAAGCTCCAGTTACCCATACTTGACTTGACTCAGCTTCGAAAAATTTCGCTTGGAAAACTTAGATGCAGTTACACTTCACACAACTTCAACTTCAGCTGTTTTTATTATAGTTTCTGGGTAGAGTTGCCAGATGTGCAGATTTAGCTTTAAAATTAAGTTTTTTAAATTAAAATATCACCAAGATTGAAGATTTCAAAACTAGTATACAAAAAAATCTTCACTATTAGGAAATCTGTGAAGCTCAGTTTTTCGATATTTAGAATTGTTAGAAGATGTAATAAATTGGAGCCAGCCAAGCGTATAAATGATAGGTGAAAAAATAATTTATTCAAATTGTTTTTGAACATTTACAATCAATTTTTTATTACATAAATTCGCAAAATATTTTTTTTTCTGAGCAGATCACCACAAATTCATGCAGAGATTCGCAATAGTAATGTTTCTGTTGCAAAATTTACCCTCATATCGTACCTATTTGATTTGATTTGTTTATTGCACTTAAAGTATTTGCGTTATAAATACAATAAAATATTTTTTATTAAACACATTAAAAAACAATTGTTGTGAAAAAGGTATTTTCCTCTGAATTATCTTATTTTTTCTTTATTTGAAGATTTATAAATATTAAAGACTAGAATTTTAACATATTTAATTTTAACCGAAAACATTCAGGCAACACTGGAATAGTGTCATAATGAGAATGAAAAGAGAAGCAGTGAGAGAGGGAGAGCAGCTCAAATGTCAACGTAACGTAGAATTCTAAATTCAACAGACTTTCAAGTCAAGTCATGCGTTCGGTAATCAAATACATGCAAGGCCCATTAAACGGATCTTTTATGTGACAGTTATCAAGTCTCTCTAGGTCAAGGCAAGTATGGGTAACTGGAGCTTTACGCTCTATCATTCAGTCGTTGTCGAACCAGCAACGAATGAACATCGCGCATCGGTGTAGCAGCCAGCGTAGTGGCTGTTTGACTGCTTGGCGATATTAAATCGCAAATTACTAAATTAGATTTGGCAGTTTACGTCATTGTTGCTGCAGACAAGCACATTTTTTGGCATCTACTTTGTACTCGAAGTGTGTACAAGCAGGAAAATGCACGAACTAGCGGTGCTCCTGACGTTATCGAAATACATAAATAATGGGCTGTGATTTGAATTGAACATTTTGTGGTGTGGGGGGAAATTTTTATTTTTATTTTAATAACACGATTTCATGAGTAAAGATTACGCAATTTTTAGAAAAAATATCATCTATAGGAATTTTACTTTATATAGTATATGCCCAACCCATGGTAACATATACAGATGTGAAGGGTTTTTCAAAGAGAGGCTACAAAAGTAAACTGATAGGGACAGCAAACGACGCCATGTTTATTCCCGCTCTTTTGACATTTGTTTTCAGTAAGGTTTGCCATTGCAACACGAAAGGCGAAACGATTAAAATTTATTACCGAAATTCGGAGTTAGTGGCTTCAACTTTAAGAGAGCTATGTCCTACGTAGCGATGAGGCTTTTTTCTGGTTGAATGGCTTCGTCAATAAGCAAAATATACGTTATTGGTCAGACAGTAATCCACACGTACTCCATGAGTCACCATTGCATCCCGAAAAAATTACGGTTTATAGGCCGGTGGTGTCATTAGGCCTTACTTCTTCCGTCATGATCAAGACCGCCACGTTACTGTGAATGATAACAAATGATAACCGAATATTTTGAACCGAATTGGATGATATGGACTTGGACAATATGTGGTTCCAACAGGACGGCGCCACAAGCCACATAGCGAAAGTCACAATCGATGTACTGAAAACCAAATTTGGTGAAAGTGTTATCTCGCGAAATGGTCCAGTCTATTGGCCGCCTCGGTCGTGCGATTTGACACCGTTAGACTATTTCGTGTGGGACAACGTCAAGTCTATGGTCAGTATCAGACGATTTATGCTTGAAAACTGTCGAAAATTGGGTTCAGCGTCTGGACTTGCGGTGCAAAAGAAATCGAGTTTCATATATAATTGCATCGAAGGTACTTTCAAAAGATTAAAGATATCCCAACCAGTTTTAGTTTTTTGCACCGCTCTTATTGAAAACCCCTTTATAATGGTGTATAACGGCAATAAAATACGCTTGTTAACGCAGCAAAAAAGAAAGTGAATTCTGTATGAGCAAATTGGAATCACAAATGGGCGTTTAGCTTTATTTAAGAAGCACATTTTGATTAATTTATATTTATAGCCAATATTTTTTATACATTTGTTGTGATACTCGCTATAAACAGAAGTGTCAAATCGTCAAAGCTTTGAGAAGATCAATTTACCCTACCTTGACGACGGGCTAGCCTATTATCCGATGTAAACTGATTAATTTTGTCCTTTCCGAAAAACAAATCCCTTTAAACTATGTGATATTATCTACCTCCTAATCTTCAGGTCTTTCTAAAACTTTGTTTGGAACATGGGGCATCAAATGAAACAAAGAACCCAAGCAGTGTTGCTTAGCATAAGAAGACAAAATACACTAAATTCCATTTTTTTTTATTTCTACCCGCTGGATCTTAAATAATATTTAATTGAAAATAAATAATGAATTCATTGCCTTTCCATGGGCTAATCAAATACATTAAATATGCTGTGAAACATACATGCTTTTGTATTGTATTGGAAACATATAGTAAGAATTTATTACATGAATTGGTAAGAATTAAACAGATATTTGATTAAAAAATGTGGAGAAAATATGTGAGCCAAAGAGCCTATGCTCCCAGTGCAGTGGATCGTACCAAATAAAGAATAAAATGGTGGAGAGTCTCAGTTTCCGAAAAATATATATTCAAGAATTCTTTACAGCGTTTTGAGTGTGGTGAATAAGAGCGAATTGATCTGTTAGATAGGAAAGCACGTTCGGAGTTTACTAATCGGATTAGTTATATTAAAATTTCCCCAAAACCTTATGAACTTATCTGGATTACAAGTAATCGAATTTTTTGATACTTCTGATTATAGTTCACTAAGAAATTACAACGAAAGAAAAGAAGGGGATAGCGATGCTTCTACTATTGGTGAGGCTGACTTGCCTAGCCTAGCAAGCTCGGAATTCTGCGATTCCGTTTAAGTGCTATGGTCGGTCTGGTCTATAGGTCAGCACACATACATATGAGAGCCGCTCATTGAACTTTTACTAACCCTGCCAGCCAAAGGTGGTGAAAAAGCTGGTTAAACCGAAGTTTTTTAAAAAAAGTGGTGAGTTTGCCATAGGCCAGCATAGCTGCTTGTGAGTTTTTTAACCACTATTCCCCTCACACGTACGAATACAAAAACAAAACAACCCAAACGTGTGCGTTGGTGTTAGTAATTGAAGAAACATGAGGGGAAAGTGGTTAGGCCTGGCTGGCAGGGTTTTTTTTTGGTTTATATACCCAAAGAACTACTATGTTAGGTGGGTTTCAGACAAAAGTCATCATATCTTCATTTAAACAATTGAAACTCAGCCGTTGGCAACTCCTTTCCTATGACGTGTCCACAAAAAGGTCTTGTTGTGGCCATTATAACTCATGTTTGATTCATCAAAAAAATATTTTGTTAGTACATGGATAGTTTATGAACGAAGGAAAAACTAATAAAATTTGTATTTTTGGCAAATTTGCAACAAAAAACAAGTAAGAAAAGGCTAAGTTGGATGCGAACGAAAATTTTATACTCTCGCAATTTATTGATATAGTTTTATTAAGATAAAACACAATTTGACCCAAATGTTTCGGCATAAAGTCCAATAGAATAATGAAAATCATTATACATAATATATGAGGACTGAGCTAATTCCTGAACCGATTTCACCTATTTTCCCCATCAAGCTACACTATATCCAAGACTATATGCTCACTTAAATTTTCTAAGATATCTCGCATATTAACCGATATATGCGGAAGAGAGCCAACGTATTTTTGAAAATCCTATAATTAGCTATATGAGAGCTAGGGGAAGTTATGACCCGATTTTAACCATTTTTGGTACACAGACACACTATTAGAAGAAAAAGATAATCTCTGAATTACATAAAAATATCTAAGAGATTTACTGAATTTTTCGGTGAAAAATTACCCTTAGGCATTGAGGCCTTGAAAAGTTATGCTCCGATTTCGACAATTTTTAAACAAGTGAAGCCACAGACAGTATTTGTGCAAAGTTTTTCTCCATTGGTGCCTTATGTATACATTATAATGTGAAGGAATCAGATGGAATTGAAAATTGGGTTATATGGATCTTGTCGTGGTTGTGAACCGAATTCGCCCATTTTCCATCCTTGTCATCAGAGTGTCAAGAAAATATTATATACAGAATTTCATTGAAATCTGTCGAGTAGTTCCTGAGATATGTTTTTTGACCCATAAGTGGGCGATGCCACGCCCATTTTCCATTTTGTAAAAAAATCTCTGCCATTTCTCCTGCAAAATTTAGCGTTTCTGATCCCTTTAAATCAATTTGTATGGTATGTAATGGGGTGCGTAAGGGAAAAGAATGCCGAAAGTTTAGTCTATAAAGCTCTATTGGTTTGCAAGAAAATGGGAGCACAAATGGGAGCCACATGGAATGGCTTTCATGGGAAGTTTACAATCGGACTGAATATTACAAAACCTCAAAATTTATAGCAAAATTTGCTAAGTAAATTGTCAATATTTCAATGAAAAAGTTAAAGCAAAACAAATAATAAAAAAGTGGATAAAAACTTATTGTTAAATTACTTCGGCATATACACCTTTGTGCAAACGCGACTCTTAAATCTTGACTTTTTAATTAATATGATGATTTCACACAAGGAAAAAGAAAAACATCTAAAAATAAACTTCGCACAGATTTCAGCGGAGACAAGTTATTGTGTCAGCACTGTCATTACCTGCGCGCATATTGACAAAATGGCACGATAAACGTGATTACGCACAAACAAATTACACAAACACACCTACACACGCTTGCATACCTATATACATATTCATACACCCATACAAGTTAGACAGCGCTGTAATAATTCAATAAGGTTGCGTATACGCACCGCTGCACAAGACTCAAGACTGACAAACAACCAACAACCAACAACCAACATATGGAGAGATTACCGACAACGCCTGTTAATAGGCTACAAAAAAAAAACAAAAACAAAATACGCTTAAAGCGTCATGTACCGAAGGCGCCTAACGACAGTGCAAGAAAAATAACTGAAAATCGTAATGTTTGTGTGGCTGTGCGTCTGGCCTACTCAGCGACTGCAAAGTATTTAGAAGAAAACCAGCGACATACTACACACCAATACTTCCGGCTTCCTGTGCACATAATAATAATATTATTATGCTTTTTTATTTATTTATTTTTTTTCATGCGAACTCACGCCTCTTCTACACATTTAACGGTATGGTATGCACGCATTGCATTGCTTTCGACACGTGCTTTGTCCTCGCACACCATTTTTTCCCAAGCAATTTTTTGCGCTTACTTAAGTTCATAATTTAATGCTTCACGTAAGTATGTATGTATGTATGTATGTCGGTACAAACATATTTTCATTTTCATTTTCATTTTTATACTCTCGCAACAAAAGTTGCTAAGAGAGTATTATAGTTTTGATGACGAGACGAGTTGAAATCCGGATGTCTGTCCGACCGTCTGCCAGTGCAACGGATAACTTGAGTAAAAATTGAGATATCTTGACGAGACTTGGTGTACATTTTCCTTGCTATAAAAGTAAAATTTGGTATGAGGGATCGCACTATGAAGGGGCATATTTGGATGTAATTTTTTGGGGGAAGTGGGCGTCGCTGCGACCCTAAATACGATTTTTGTGAATATCTCGCAAACCAATAAAGCTATATAAACCAAACTGTCTGCAGTCGTTACCCTTACATGCCTCATTACACACCTTAAATAAATATAATCGGATAATAACCACGCCCAACTCCCATACAAAGGTTAGGTTGAAAATTTCTAAAAGTGCGTTAACTCACTAACGGAAAACGTGAGAAACACTAAATTTTACACAAGAAATTGCAGAGGAGAGCTGCACTCGGAATTTTTTACAAAATGGAAAATGGGCGTGGTTCCACTTATGGGTCAAAAACCATATCTCAGGAACTACTCGACCGATTTCAAAGAAAATCGGTACATAATACTTTCTAGACACACTGATGACAAGGATGGAAAATCGGTTCACAACCACGACTGCTTTTCATATAACGCAATTTTGAATTCCATCTGATTCGTTCACTTCATAATATATACTTATATGGAACCGATGAAGATAGCGGAATAAAACTTTACACAAATACTGCATTTGAACTGTGACTTCACTTGTGCGAAAATTGTCGAAATCGGACTATAACATTTCAAGGCCCCGGATATCGAATATGTAGAACTCAGTGCCTTAGAATATTCAGTTTCGCCGAAAATATCAGCAAATCTCTCAGATATTTCAATTTAATTCAGAGGGAATCTTTTTCTTATAATAGTGTGTCCCTTTTCCAAAAATTATTAAAATCTGGTCATAACTTCTCCTAGCTCCCATATGCCTAATTATAGGTTTTTCACACATACTGTGAGCTTTATTCCGCATATATCGGTTAATATGTGAAATATCTTATTCAAATTAAATGAGCATATAATCTTAGATATAATATATGTTGGTGATGAAAATTAGTGAAATCGATTCAGGAATTAGCTCAGCCCTTATATACTATATATGATGATTTTCGTTATTCTATTGAACTTTATGCCGAATCTTCTTCTTCTTGACTGGCGTAGACACCGCTTATAGCCGAGTCCACAACAGCGCGCCACGTTTCCCCCCCTCTGGCAGTTTTGCGCCAATTGGTTATACCAAGCGAAGCCAGGTCCTTCTCCACCTGGTCCTTCCATCGGAGTGGAGGACTCCCTCTTCCTCGGTTTCCACCAGCGGGTACTGCATCGAATACTTTCAGAGCTGGAGCACTTTCATCCATTCGAACAACATGACCTAGCCAGCGTAGCCGCTGTCTTTTTATTCGCTGGACTATGTCTATGTCGTCGAATAACACATACAGCTCATCGTTCCATCGTCTGCGGTATTCGCCGTTGCCAATGTTTAAGGGACCATAAATCTTCCGCAAAACCTTTCTCTCGAAAACTCCTAGTACCGTCTCATCGGATGTTGACATCGTCCACGCTTCTGCACCGTAAAGTAGGACGGGAATGATGAGAGACTCGTAGAGTTGGGCTTTTGTTCGTCAAGAGAGGACTTTACTTTTCAATTGCCTGCTCAGTCCATAATAGCACCTGTTGGCAAGAGTGATTCTGCGTTGGATTTCCAGGCTGACATTGTTATCGATTCTGGTTGCTGGTTCCCAGGTATACGAAATTATCTACAACTTCAAAGTTATGACTGTCAACAGTGACGTGGGAGCCAAGAGGCGAATGCGCTGAATATATGCCGAAACATTTCGGTCAAATTGTGTTTTATCTTAATAAAACTATAGCAATAAATGGCAAAAGTTTAAAATGTTTGGTTGCACCCGAACTTAGCCTTCCTTACTTGCTTACTTTTACTTTTTTCTTCTACTTCTGCTTCTGCTCACCCTCACCTTCGGCGTTGACGCAACTAAGCCTACTTTTCAGTTTGCTTTTTTAAGTACAAAGCCTAGTTGTATACATACATACAGACAAATACAAAGAGAAGCGAACAGCCAGGCATAAATAAGTAACTGTATGTATGCATGTATGTAGTACAGTGTTGTGGAATATGTTACGACAATACGTTGACACAATAAGTAAGCACTCGTCGGGTCCTTTTAACCAACTTATACAAATTCAAAGCGCTGCATGGTTGTTGTTGTTGATTATTATTGTTGTTGTTGTTGTTGTTACGGTTGGCGTTGTATTGGATGCTTTTGTATGCTTTTTCACTTTTATATAAAAAATATATTTTTTTTACTTTGTTGTTGCTTTCTAGGCCCCCCCTGAGGCGAGGATATAAGTGAAATTGTGGTAAGTGGGTATTAAGCCGCTGTGTAATACAAAACCGAAAGTAGGTCCATATGATATTGAAAAGCGTTTTGCATAGTTGCAGGCAGCAGCAGCGGCATAACACACACACACAAAAAAAAAACAAACAAGTATACACACGTACTCATGGACATACATATATCCCAACAAAGTGCTCGGTAGGGTAATTCAAAAATTTGTTGTTAGCGTAGAATCCAATAAAAGTTTCGTTGAACTTTTATTTAATTTTGCCCTCGTTTATTGCGTTTTTTTCTTCCGTTATATTTATTTTTTATTTTCATTTATTTTTTTTTCTTGCTCTACCCGGTCGTAATAGTGTTTGAAAATAAATATTTACGCAATTTTGAATGAATGTTTAGTGTGTATGTGTGTACGTGTGCGCGCGTAAATATTGGCTTTGTCATGCGCCGTATAACGGAATGTGCATAAAATCTAACGGTAATAAATATTCATATACATGCATATTGAGTGTGGGCGTCTGTCAGCCGTATGGCGACCGCGAAAGTGGCTAAAATTGGTAAAGTATTACCTAAAAGCTCTCACACCTCCAGCGAACACACCAAAAGTCCCGAGTGTATACTGAAGCTAAAAACAATTTCGCCTAAAAGTGCACTAACGGCGCGCGGGTTAAAAAGGTGCTAAATTTATTTATGGCATATCAAAAAGCGCCATCAATTATTGGTTGTGCGGCGTTGTCGTGGAAGTATTAAAGACAAAAGTAATATTTTATATTTTATCTATACTAATATTATAAAGCTGAAGAGTTTGTTTGTTTGTTTGTTTGAACGCGCTAATCTCCGAAACTACTGGTTCGAATTGAATAATTCTTTTTGTGTTGGATAGTCCATTTATCGAGGAAGGCTATAGGCTATATAGCATCACGACCAATAGGAGCGAAGAAACAGTGGTAAATGTGTAAAAACGGGGGAAATTATTTATCTTTGAGGGCTTCCGTTCCTTGCGCTGCGAAAGTGGTTCAAGATACACAAAAGTTATGTATGAAAGAATTATTTCTCTTTTAATGATTTAAAAAAAGTCCGTGAGTACCGTTTTTGTGATAACTAATAATTTCTAAAATTTCAATAAATTTTTTTTTTATATTTTTCTAATCTATCTATCCAAAAAAAAATGGAAAACTCGGGAAAGTGGTAACAGAGAATTCAGAATTGCAAATGGACGATGACATCTACAATGAAACATTGGTGTTGATGGAAGATTTGTGTTTGCTTATGAGTGGCAAACTTTTGACTGAAATTCATATGCCAGCGCCAAATCGTCAAATCAGAAATGTAC
This sequence comes from Zeugodacus tau, assembly GCA_031772095.1. Lineage (NCBI taxonomy): Eukaryota > Metazoa > Arthropoda > Insecta > Diptera > Tephritidae > Zeugodacus > Zeugodacus tau. The sequence goes on from CM062650.1 coordinate 42,767,275, forward strand.
TGAATGATGAATTGATGAAGACTGTCAATGATGGAAACAGTGGACTATTTGATGCGCTCGGCGGAACTGGCAAAAATACGATCTCAAAATGGAATTGTGTTGGCTCTCGCATCTACTGGAATTGCAGCAACGCTACTTGAAGTTGGAAAAACGGCACATACGACACTGTAGCTTCAGTTAAACATGCAAATCTATGAAACATATATGAGATGAGCGCAATTTTCTAGAAGCACTTGACAGAACAATGAAAGATCTGTGGAATAATAATCGTCGCTTTGGTGGCGTAATGATACTGTTATTGACAAACACATTCTGTTATTTCGAAATCAACAGCGGCGGAGGAATGGAACGCATGTCTCAAGTCATCGTATTTGTGGCGGCACGCGAAAACCATATAATTGACCATGAATATGCGTGTGTTCCTGCAACAGGATAGCACCGCAGAAGATCTGCAAAGAACTGGGCAAATTCCGGTTAATACTTCTAATGGTTTGATATCAATCCGAACATTAGCCAAATTTATCGTAACTACGATTGGTTGAGTGCACGCAGATTTTTAACTGTCAAAAATACCGATGTCGATGACTTAATCCATACGACTTAAAGTCAACTTCCGGGATATTTGTGTTCATACACATCGATCGATCATGTTGAAAATGGACGAAGCTGTGAATTATCCAGTGAAATTTCTAAATTATTTGTCATTATAATGCTTTGTCATTTATTATACTTCGCAATCTTCAAAAAGCTATCGAATAATGTAAGTTGCAAGAATTTTTTAAAGGGACTTACAAGGGAGCAGAATGCTTGATTCCACGAATTTCTTTGAGTTCCAACGATTTGCCATTTCAGTTCAAACGTATTTAGTTTCCAATGAGACTTGCATTTGGGATGACAATCAACAGGTCATTCACGAGTTGAAAAATTATCTTCTCTGTACATTTACGCACCGGTACAGAAAACAAAAAATGTTGTTTATAAATTGCGTTACATTGAAAAAAAATGTAGAAAAATCGCAAATAAATGTTTTCCAACACTATACAAATTCAACTTTGTTTTCAAAACAAATAATTTCACGCAGTGCAACAACTGCGGAGTCAGCTAGTATATTTATATTTATATATTTATATTCACAATGGATATCAAAATGTTCTGAATCTTAAGGTAAATTCATCTTATTAGGGGTTTTTCAAAAATGAAAATATCGCGATTATAAGTTCTACAACGTTTAAGGGATGTACCTCCGCCCAAGTTTCTGCTGTGAGAAAACATTGAATTGGAGAGAAGGCGAAAGAAAATAATGCCCACAACCCATATAACCCAGTACTATTGGGCGAAAGTAATTCCCTTTGATTTAAAATCGACATTTTTTATACTGTCGCAACATACGGTTAGGTTATATTAGGTACGAAGGCTGTACCCTTAAAAAGGAAACCCACTTAGACTATTTAGAACATTCTTTCGTGATGCTATAAAGTTGAATCATCTCACTTAAATTTAAAAAACGCCAAAGCGCCTAGAACCAACCACAAATCTGCAGAGGTTTAATACCCCTAATTCGTGAAGGTGCCCAAAAAAATGAGATCCAAAGAACTTTTGCCTAGAACTCGCAAAGGCGAAGCATTCCAAAAGGAAATGTTGGAAAGATTCTACCTCATCCTCTTCTAAGCAGCTTCTGCAGCTAGCATCCGGTATAATTTTTAGTTTGACAGCGTGAATGGCGATGGGACAGTGGTCTGTTAGAACTACTAGGACTTGAGAATTTACTTTGTGTCACAAGGATCTAGCGGCAACATATTGCACAGCGTATAACAGTTTTTCCATCTAACGGTTGTTTGTAACACATAAAATATCATCAAAATGATCGGGATGATGAAACGAGTTGGAATGCGGATATCTGTCTGTCCGTCCGCCTGACAACGAGTTTGGTACGTAATATTTCCTTGCTATCCTGTGGTTACAATTCGAAAAATAGGTTCAAAATCGGTTCACAACCACACCTACTTCCCATATAACACAATTTTGGATACCATCTTACTCGGTACGATATATTATATAAATTAAACCCTAGAAAAGATTTCAGAACGAAACATTGCATAAATACTACATTGGCGCTGTGGCATCGCTCTTATAAAAATTGTGGAAATCAGATTAAAGCTCTTCAAGGCCCGATATGGTACATGAGGAAATCAGTGACTTTTGTTTTTTTACCGAAAATATCTGTAAATATTTCATATATTCTAGGTAAAGTCAATGTAAAGGTTTTTCTTCAAATAATGTGCTACTATGCCAAAAATGGATAAAATCGGGTCATAAATACCCATTTACCTCATATTAGGATTTTTAAATTTCCGGTAAACTTTATAATCTATATAGCGGGTAATGTGTGAGATATCTAATATAAATTAAGCGAATTTATGATATTGTTGATGGTGTAACTTGGTGGAGAAAATTACTGAAAACGGATCAGGAATCACCCCAGCCCTTATATATACCATATCCAAAGATTTTCCTTATTCTAGAATTTCTGAATTATCAGAATTATGGAAATTTCCTTTATGCAGAATTTCTGGGACGAATTGTCTGTTATCTTACTAAAATTAAAGAAGTCAATTGTGAGAGTATAAAATGTTCGATATCATCCGACGTACCCTTCCCTTACTTGTTAAAATTTGTATTAAACTATCAACCTGAACCAAAACTGGGTAACACAAAGCATATGAGAACCTTTGTAACGAACTTCGTTGGTTGAATTGGTTGAGATATATCCTAGTTTTGAACTTAGTTTTGAACCAAGTAATACGAGGGAAATCTCAAAATGAGGATATATGTATTCAATTGTCGTGGCGATATACCTATAATGCACATTTAAGGGGTTATATACAGTTAGAATTTTCAAAAAATCGATTTTTTTATATTTCATTTTCTTAATGTACATATATTTAAGAATACACACAGAAAATTTCATATCGTTCCGGTGAATATTTTCAAAGTTACAAGCAAATGAAAAATTGGGTGCTTGGAAGTACAAGGTCCAAACTTTAAACGCGTTTTTCTCAAAATGGTGTTTTCAAAGTCGGTGACCAACATTACTCGAAAACGGCTAGACCGATTAGTCTCAAATTTTAACACGACCTTCTTAAATATATTTTTTAGTAATTAATCGAAGATTTTTTCTCTCCGATAAATATTTTTTTTTATAAACAATTTAAGGCCGAAATTTCGGTGAAGAATCGATTTTTTTTTTTGAGAAACCGCCATTTTGTCAAAAAATTTTATTTTGCTTATTCCTTCGATTAATTACTAGATTTAACATTATTTTAATGAAATCTGTTTGGTTTTTTAATTTCGGATGATCCAGTTCCGAGATATAGTTGTCACCGCAAAACGTCTTTTTTGAGAGGAGCTCATGGAGATCAGCTGTAGCTCTTTTTCAAATAAATATTTTTACTAGTACTAAGTCTTAAAATACAGTTAAAAGATACCATAATATGTGTATACATTTTTGGATCAATAAATTAAAAAGTTTTCTCAGAAAAAATTCTGGAAAATTCACTTTTTTCGGCCGTCTAACTGTATATAACCCCTTAAAGTCGATGAAAATGTATTATATTGATTTTGACGCGCCGTTATTATTTCAGAATCAGCAGTGTTCGAATCTTAAACAATTTTTATATAGTTAAGTTTAGTTCCAACTATAAAGACTCTTGCAAATAACTTGGTCCAGTAAAACTTGGGAAATCGTGGGTATCGTTTTGAAAAAGGCAGTGTCGACAGAAAAGCGTTTAAATTTTCATGTCAAACTGAGGCAGTTTCTATGCTGCCTCAGGAAAATATCTATATCTCCTAAACTAATTTGAAGTTGAAAATACCTCTTGTAAACATATTCTTGTCAAACTGAGGCAGTTTCTATGCTGCCTCAGGAAAATATCTATATCTCCTAAACTAATTTGAAGTTGAAAATACCTCTTGTAAACATATTCTTAAAAAGTTTAACTTGGAAAAAACTTCTACAACAAAATACACCCTAAAAGAATTAGAATTAAATATTTTTATTAAACCTTAAATTTTCTCTCAAAGAAATATCACCGAAATTAAATTGTGAGTAAAACCATTTGCTTATATAAAACTTACCTGCCAACTTACAAAAGAGACTTCTGCGAAGAAAAGAAATATAAATATGAAATAATTTTTCCATAAATACAAAGTCAATTGCGTCACGTCACACTAGGCATATGCCAAAAAAGAAAACACAAAGGAGTGAAAGCCTTAGCTACACTTAGTAAACATTAAGGAATACCAACGAATGACAGCTGTCACTCAGAGAAAATGACAACACAAAGCAGCTAATGCAGCGAATTAACACTTTCAAAGTCAAAATAGATTAGAGAGGGAGGAAGAAAAGAGTGAAGGGAAATAAGAGAGAGAGATAGAGGATAAAACAAAAACTGAAACAAAGGTAGAGAGTAACGAAAGCAAGAGGAGTGAGGAGTCAGCGAAAAGTGAGGTTATTTCTGAAATTGAATTGCACAAACGCTTATCACACGTCAACTGTCTGAGGGTAAAAGAAAAGTAAATGCGGCAAATATGACTATGGCTTCACACAATTAACCACGCACAACTAACTAAGCTGAAATCCAACTTAGCAATACATATCGCAAAGCAATTCGATTTGAATTTTATCTTTTTTTTATTGTCAGCGATTTTTAGAGTGAGAAAAACATAACTTAGTTGTTGTAGGTGTACAGTTACAATAAAATACAAATACATATAAAATAGTATAATAATAAATAAGATAGTAGGAGTGTGTTTGTTGTTATTGTGGTGGTGGTGGTGGTCGCATAGTAATAACGGTAATTCATACTACCCTGCCAGCCAGGCCTAACCACTTTCCCCTCATGTTTCTTCAATTACTAACACCAACGCACACGTTTGGGTTGTTTTGTTTTTGTATTCGTACGTGTGAGGGGAATAGTGGTTAAAAAACTCACAAGCAGCTATGCTGGCCTATGGCAAACTCACCACTTTTTTTACCACTTTTGTGGGTTTAAAAAACTTCGGTTTAACCAGCTTTTTCACCACCTTTGGCTGGCAGGGTATACATATATTATAAGAGGACATACAAAATTCATTGTCATAAGTAATGTTTGTTGTTGTTGTTTTGCTACTTTTCTTCATTTTTTGTTGTTGTTATTGTTGTAATTATGTATGTATGTATAAAAATATGGAAAGTGCAAAATATATATAGGTGTATGTAACTTGCCTGACACATTGCAGCAAATGCAAATTAACATTATCCATGGTTCATACTAGTTGTAAAGTTATATATGTAAATATTCAGTTAATTTCTTGTTGTTGTTGTTTTTTTTTGACATTTCTGTATTTTGTATTTTGTATTACAGAAATTGCATGTTTGTATGTACATACATACACATACATACATATACATATATACCATATAGTTGCGGTTTAGCCGTGTTGGGCTGTCACTTCGCCGCCATTACATATTTATACACTTGATTTCATTTGATTTTGAATTTTATTATTTTTTTTTATTTTGATTTTTTTTTTGTTTTAATTATTTCTTTGCAGTTTGACAGTATAATATGTTAATGCGGTTTAGGCGGTTTATGTGGCTATCAAATGAAATTAAGTTATCTCAGCAATATTTAATTTATGTATGTAGTGTGTATAAAAACAAACCGAATAATAATTAACTTAATATATTGTACAATAACAAATTTTGTAAAAATCATTTGCATTTTGTGGACGAAAATGCTGAACGCAAATTCACGTATACAATTCATTATACATACATTTTTAGTATTTAGCTACAATATTATTTTTAATATTTTTTTTTTAATTTTTTAGTATTTATTTATTATTATTATTTATATTTTTATTATTTATTTTTTTTATTAATTTTTAATAACTAGCACTTAATTTAAATACAAATATCTGCACTTTGCATGCAATTTCTCTTATACTTGATTTACCACACGCACGTACACACACCTTACCTCTTTAGACTAACATGTTTTATTATTTTATGCTATCTTTTTTTCTATATATTTTTTACTTTAATTATACACTATACATATACATACATACAACTATATTTATTTATTTATTATATTAAAAGCTCCTTAAATTCTTTGTTTTTTTCTCTGTTTTTTATTAAAAATATTAAAGCATATTAAGTTGAGAAAGTAAAATTAATCACTTAAAATCATAAATTGTATAAATCTATGTAAGTAAAAATGCATTGTAAAATATATATACATATGTATGTATATATTTGTCTATATA